>VZRX01015817.1:3035-119272 GCA_013398075.1 Notiomystis cincta | reverse complement strand
GGGAGGCTCCGGCCGCCCCCCGGACACGCGCAGTGGCCCTGCCCTGCCCTGCCCTGCCCTGCCCCAGCCGCCGTGACCCAGGGGCACGGCCGTGCCCCACATTAACGTCACTTTAACCCTACCCAGACCTCCTCCCCTCCGATGGGAACGAGCTGGGAGAGCCCGGCGGGCGCCGGCGCTGCTGCGGAGAAACAAGGAGAAAGTTGGATGCATCAGGTCCGGAGAGGTTCGGTGTGCGGGGGAGCGCAGACAGCGCTCACCTGCCCGGCACAGGTTACGGTGCCTTCAGCTCGAGGCGCCTTTCCCCAGCTCCAAGCCTTCTGCAGAGCTGTCAGACACTGCTGCCAGGAGCACAGCGTGGTCAGCTGTCCTCGCTCTGCTTAACGCAAAGATAAAATGAAGTCCTTCGTCAACAGTGTCTCTTCCTCGTAAAGCACTACCAGCATCTGTGGGGCGTACAAAAAATAAAAAAAATCCTTATATCATATGCATCTACTGGATTTGAAATACCATCTGCTTTCCCTCTTCTCCTCTCAACGCCATCAGTGATTCCGTTTCTCTTTCCTCCTATGATGCTGCTTCAAGGGAGATTAAAATCCATATATCTTGTCAGAGATAACCTGAATTGGTCTCTTATATTAGAGCTAAACTATCTGTTGCAAGCTTTAACCAGATTTTAAAATCAAATATTGCCCATTCTGTGCATCCTCATGAAATGTATGATCTGTTTGTCTGTGTAACAGCACAAGATGGTTTTGATTTGACCCAAGAAACCAATGACATTCATAGCTGAGGCTGGCAATAACTTCCAAGGTGGCAGTCATTTTGGATAAGTGCCTGACATAACAGTCTAAACAGTGCAATGACTTCCCTGAGCACAAGGAAAACTGAAATTTTGTTTCTCAAAGTCCCCTAGCGCACCAAGTTACCCAGTCACTATGATCAGCACTGAATAGCCACAGGTTATTTTAAAGGTCTGCAATGGACTTTTTGCTTAGTTCCTTGGCATTTCCAATGTAGCTTATCTCATTTTGATTCAAGGCTGTTAGCAGTGCACAGAAAAGTAGGGAACAGAAAAAACTCCCATTTCCCAAGGAAATGGTAAGTAGTATAACTTTCCAAATCACTACTGCATAGACACGCTCTTAGTGGCTAGAGGGATTTTTTTTTTTCAAATATGCAATGTTTTCACCTTCATTTGCTCCTAGCTAACACAATTTACTGTGGTTTTGTTTTTCCACTGAAGCACAAGAGAGCTTTGCTTAAGCAACAAGTAAACTGAGGTTCTCACTTGAGTTTACAAAAACAGCACAATGGATTTTTATTAGAGTACATGGACATTTTGTGGCTGTAAAACCACTGAGATTCCTTCCCCTGTCAATAAGGCATTAATTACATTCTTACAATGACCTTAAACTATTTTTTCTAGATGAATAATATATGTTTGCAAAAATAAATAAATAAATGCTCAGCAAAACTCTGATATTTCGTTTTCCCCTTCATTACTCCTGAGCAAGGAGGTTGTAAGTACATTTGCTCTTTGTGTGTGTCTGTGGTAGGTAGCTAGACAGAAAGATGAGCTGAAAAGTGGGTGATTAAATGGACAGAGATTCATGTACCTCTATCTACTAAAATCTGAGCAACTGAAAAGCTGAAGCAGTTTCAGAGCCCATGAGACATAGCCTGGCATCCTACAGTTTTCTTGATTTATTTTAATTAGTATATAAACAATGGCAACTGTTTTCAGTTTACTGAAGTGTCAAGGGTTACATATGCTGTTCTTTGCCTTTTTGCACAATTGCTCTGTGCCAAAGGATTATATGTTTTCCTGAGTTCTCACTGGGTGAAAATATTGACCTAAAATTGGAAGTTGCTCATTCTCTCTCTAATTCGCATCTGCTCAGAAAGTAGGACAAAACTATTTTTCCTCCATGGCTGAGATTCCTGTCCATCAGTGCTCACATGTAACCCAGATTTTATCTTTCCCTTTCAAAAGCTGTTATCACAGTTATCATGTCATTCCGTAGTAAACGCTAAAAATATTTGGATGTAATCAAACAAATAGGCTGTTTTATGATGGATTGTGTTATCAAAACAACTGCTTAAAAAAAAAAGAAAATACAAATTGTTTTTACCAGCAAAAATGCTGTTTTGAAGGGAAAAAGCTAGGTGTTTTACAATTCTTACTTTTTCCCTTTTCCATCTGAATTCCAGTGACCTAATCCAAACACGACTAAGGGCAATGCATTTATCAAATAAGTCCATCTGTGGATTTCAGATACTTAATTTAAGAGAATATCTTTGAAAATCTCAAGCTATATATAGGCATGTGCATAGTACCAGCGAGTCCTGGGGTCATATGATTTCATTCTTGAACAAATTGTTCAAATGAGAAAGGAAAGATGCTTTTGAACACACGTCTCCAGGTAACTCAGAGTTAGGGGATGTGCATCTCTGCAGTTCACAGCCACATTTGGAAAAGGAAGATGTCAGGCAGATGTGATTTTTTCAAGACAGCTTTATGACTCCATGAAGTTTTCAAAAAGAGTTTATGTCTTTCATGATACATGGGAGTGTAGAATTATATCCTTTAAAAACAATATTATTAAATATAAACAGTCAGCCAAAGCAAGCCTGGCACAGCTCCTCTGTGCAATGCTTTGAATCCTGATGTTAGTGCAAGTGATTAGTAGCAGTGAAGTTGAATCCTAATTTGGTAAAATATATTTATTAAATGATGGATTAAAACTGACATAGAGAAAGATTTTCAATGTAGTTAGAACCATTTTTGCCTTTAAACTTCTAGTAAGCACTTTTTGAAGTCTGGCCTATTCCTTTGGTATATATACATATACATTTATAGGATTTAAATAGGTCACCTGGAAAGAATATATTTTTTCTTGTGGTTTTTATCATGTTCTTTGTCTAAGCAAAATATACATATGTTTTATTTTAATTTAGGAATGTATAAAACAACTGAAATTCCAGAGCAGAATGGTTTGACACAATGTGTCCTGAATAGCCAAGGGATTTGAATAAAGCAAATGAAACTCAGAGATTTACTGGCATACAGCAGATCAGATGAAGAATTAAAACAGAAAGACCATCTGCTCCAAAGCTTTGAGCTCTGTTATTTACAAGTCCTGCTCGTGTGATTAAATGGAAATATTTTGTAAAATATATGACTCCAATTTGATTTCTAATTTAATGTGTTTCAGTAATATATCAAAGCACAGTTGTTAACCCTTTAGTAGACATAACAAAATTCAATGGCTCAACTTTTTCCCTCCTTTAATTTTCAGCCACAATAAAGAAAATAGGACATATACTTGTCACTTAGTGCTGGATTTTTGTTTTGTTTTGTTTTTGTAAAAGGCAAGTGATGATATATGAAGAAGTTCACTCTATTTATGTCTCTTTCATTTTAAAATAAGGTTTTATTCATCATCTCTTTCCTCTTCAAAAAATTAGGAGAGAAAAAACAGTAGAAACTTTCAGGGAAATGCAACTGAGAACCTTCATGAAAACAAGTTGCACTATTTTCAAAGAGTCAGCCTCACTTACAATGTCCATTAAAGACATAAGACTGTTCCTTCTAGAACTGTTGAAAACTGAAAGTAGCACTTCTTTGGACCCATTATCTATTAAAAATTGAATAAAGAGATAAAACAGCTGATGCCCAGAAACTTAGAGATGATGATTGTCTCTTGAGTTTTTAAGTACAGTATTCCAAACAGAAAACCCAGTTAGTGACAAGTTTCTCAGATTTTCTAATCCACAGAGGCAACAGTTTAATCTGCTTTGCCATGCTGTTGCCAAACATCACCACAAAGTTTAATTGGTAAAGCCAAAAATGGAGATTCTTTCCTAAATTATAATAGGATTTCTTGTTTGGTGTCAGAAAGGAAGAATGTGATATTAACCTATTTTCTAAGAAAACCCATTGTGGAATTTACAAAAACAAAAAGAACACAGGTCATGACTGGGAGCTTTTGGGGATTACAGAGGACTTGTAAATCCAGTGGTGATCATTGATGAGATCTTTGCCAGGAGCCTTTTCCTCCAACAGCTGGATTTATCTGCAGTGGAACACAAGCACCATGTGGGGTTATCTCCTACACTCTCACTGCTGCTGCTGCTGAGGTGAAGTCTTGGCTAGAGATCTACAGTCTCCTGGAGCTTTCATGGTACAAATCAGCTGTCCTTAAACCACAGGAAGCGAGGAGTGGACTCCTGGTGCTGTGGAGTGTCAGTCAGTTACACTTGGAAAATAAGTAAATAATTCTCTGGTTACTGTCCTCCCTGTTCTGCAGATGGAAGAAAAGATTTGTTTAGGACTCAGATCTCAGAATGATGATTTGCAGCTTGATATACTTAATGACAGTTCATGTTCCTATGGACCAATGAACTCACCTGTATCTTCATATTTTCTTAAGTAACAATATTGGTCTGTAATGATGATTATTCCTAAAGCTGGATAGGACAAAAATCTGTGTAAGGAGAGTTCTATTACTCAAAATTCTTGAAGGTCTATGTTTTTTCCTTTAAAAAGATTATCAAACTATACAGTGTTTAGTGCATTAAGAAGCCCTTGATACTGATTATTTGTGGATAAGGAAAATTAGTGACTATGAGAGGAAGGGGAGTAAGCTCAAATAAATATTTACAGAGATAAGAAACAATAAAATATGTTTTAAAATTTAACAAAAAATCATTAAGAAAAACTTCAGAACACCTGTCCTTCTATAAGTACTTGCCTTTGATTGAACTAAAAGATATAGAATCAGAATATCTCAATCTATATTCAGATAGATGCTTAAAACATGTTTAAAGTCATCCCTTTTCAGCCAAACATTTCAGAATCCACTTAAGGCCACAGGTCATAAATATTCTTAAACTTAAATGTGTCCCTCTAGGCCGAATTTTGCTGCTTTGCTGCTTTGGAAGCCAAATACCCTGCTGACTTCTCAGGTGACCTTCAACACATTTACTTTCTCTCCCTGTCTTGGTGCCTTTCTCTGGGCTGAGAGGAGTGCAGCCTGTGAAGTTCCATTAGCCCAAATGCCTGTAGATTTCAGAGGGTGCAGTGCTAAGCTGGAGCTTTCCTGCAAATATGGTTTTGAAGTCAACAGAGATTTGTAAAGCAAAGGTAACACACACATTGCCTTGTCAGGTGCTGGATCCCACCCCAGTCAGAGGCACAGTGTTTGATGCACCTATTCCTCCTACTCCAGTGCCTTCCTTTCTTCCTGGAGATGGTGACAGGGAGACTCATCAGATGATTTTATCTTCCAGTTGGGAGCACAATATGTTTCCTGAGGGCTGATGTCACTGCATGGAGCTGTGCTTGCTCAACTGCAGGGCACTGTCTGAGCTCCCCTGCATGCACTGTCCTGTTCTAGAAGTCCAAGGCTGCTGTAGAAACAGCCACATAAATATTTAAGTGATATTCACATTTTCAAATTTAATTTTTGCATGACCTGCTAAGTGCTAAAAATACAAGTGTAATGAGGGATAGCAAATGGAGATGGGGAATACACTGGGGCAATCATTAACAAAGGGATGTAATTATATGATTTTTAACTTAGCTTTTGCATTTCTCTCTTTTATATACAAAAGATAATTCTTCTGCATTTTTGTCCTATTTTAAAATTATTTATGTTTAGCTTTATACCTACTGAAATTACATGGGCCAAACCTGTGTAATTTTCCCAGAACAGCTGTGCTGGGAAATTGAAGCTCCAGGTGTTAGTGGCAGACATTTACAGGCAATAGAAAAGCAGGGTAGGGTAGATGGAAGCTTTTCTTCTGCCCAGGGCTTCTTGTTTCTACTCATTTGCCTTCTAAGGCTTCTCCTGATTTATTTTCTGGTTTGTCTTGCCTTTTTAGTTTTGCTGTTACAGATTAAATAATGATTCATATGTTTCAAATTTCCTTGCAGAGCCCTTGGTGTTAGGCAGAACTGAAATGTTGATGTTGGCTAGAGAGCTGCTTGATAAACTTTTAGAGTTTTTTTCTTGTTCATTGAACCATGCTGATCCAACTACAATTCTTATTCCATCTATTTAATACATAGAAAAATACCTCCCAGTTGTTATATTTATATGGCAAGTTTTGCAACATCAACTCTGAATTTGTAACAGTTTGCATGGATGCTTATATTGTACTAGGGAATGATTGTTTTCATCCAGAAGCAGACAGAATAATCACTTGGCTATAGAGGCAAACCCCCAAACAATTGAAAATCAATATTTTTTGGACATTATTAATGAATGCAAATATTAGTTGTAATTGAAACTGTTTTATAATCTAATTCTGCCCTTTATTCTAAGGGAGAGCTCTACCAATACAGTTTCTGAAGGTCTCTGATAATCCAAGATGATCCAAGTGATATTTTTGAATGCAACCAATAGTTTTTACTGTAGAATGGTATCAGCAGCTCTGTAGGTGTAAGGATTAGCTGCCTGGTACAGTTCACAGGCCCAGCAGAGCTGAGTTCAGCTGGACTGTTACAGCTCACCTGGTCCCTGCCCACCACCTGTCCAAACAAACTGGGGATGGATATAAGCAGGAGGCTTGCTCAGGTAATAGTGAAATGGCAGCCAAGCTCATGTGGAGCCAAATTTAGCACCCATAGTCTTTACTTGCTGCTTTCATAAAAACTCTAATATTTACCAAGCCTTTGCTGCAGGGATATTGAGATTCCATGTCCCAGTATTAATTTGGTTTTGGTTTAGAACTTAAACTGTTTCTTATGAAAATTAGGGAATGTGTCTGCATAGAAACAGTGCCTCCTAGGTCAGTATTGGTTCCCTAAAACGTGTTATTGAGCCTTTTGTCTTTTTTACTACTGCCAATCAAGAGCAAAGCAATTGAAATTTGAGGAGTGTTTGGGTTAACAGTTACTGGTGTGACTGGGAGGGAAGCTACTTTTTCACTTTTGTTCTGCTGTGGGGAAAAGATGTCTGTACTTTTGAGAATAATTTGCTGGCATGGTTATGGAACCATCCTCTTGATTGCCATGGTCTACTCTTAGCAAAGAGAATGAGACTGAATAGGCTTTGGACAAGACAATGTTGTTATTAGCAATATTTCACAGACTGGCAAAAAAGTTGTTATGACTTTCTCATTTTGTGGTAAGATAACCACTAAGGCAGTAAGTTGTTCATTTTCAAAGTAAAATTGTTCTGCAGGTTATTAAAGGCAGGGTTCATCTCACACATCTTCAGCTGTGACTAATTAGATCCCTAAAAGCCTCATGTAGACACCTCATATAATCAACAAAAAATTGAGATGTACCCTCACAAATACCAATAAACATGTAGCTAAAACTTAGTTGCATAAGTGTAATAAAAGAGTGTAAAGTCAGACCTATAAAATATTGCTTTGGTGGGTTGCACTTTTTACACCTTTTAAATTTGTATCTCATCAATTGAGAGTTTGAGGACAAATATTCAATAGAACAATATTTTGATCCTGAGCCATGTGTGATGCTATGACAATACCCTCTGTTTTTTCAGGACAAACCCCCAAACCATATTGGTGCATGGGATCTCTTGTCAAGAGTGGAAATACATTCCTCCTTGCAAACTAAAAGCAGTGGCATTCACTTCAAATAACAATTTGAGACACCTAAGTGTTGAAATTACTTAAGGTTGTATCATACAACAATTTGCATGTGATATTTGCCTTATCAAAATTCTGTGACAAAACCTTCAGCTACTCTGCACTCTGAATTTCTCTGATCAGTTGGAGAGGCCAATGGCCCCGTGACTGCAAAACTACTGCATTTTCTTTAGTATGCAGAGTGGTTTGCTTCAGTAACTAAAATTTGTCAAGGTATGCTTTGCCTTGGATGCTAAAGAAAGAGACTGGAAGTCCTTTTCTGGAGACAATGATACAAACTTATCCAGTGGGACAGCAAACCAGCATGTACCTGTAAATAAAACTGTTCACACAACAGAATTGTACTTACTCCAACCTCCTAATGCTTGGTCCTTAGCAGACAGCAACTAGAAAAGGTTCAGCCTTGGACTACTCCTCTTCCCAGAAAGAAACAAAACAGAACAGAGAAGCTAAGGAAGTCTCCTGAAGGCAAAAATTTGCTATCACAAAGTATCTAGTGCTTAAGGAAATAATTCTGCCTATAATTTATATTTTTCTACCAATCTTTTCTTCAAAGAACAGAATATGTACCCTTCACAGTTTTACCCCTGTGGTTTTTCTGTGAACTTCTTCTAGTTTTACCTTTTCATTGACCTTGAAATTAAGTAACATAGAAAAACGTATCAGTCACCCAAGCAACTCAGGCATTTTTCCCTAGTGTGTTCATCAAGCATAATCGTTTCTACTGTCTAAAGCTAAAACTTCTTTTCCATTAATACATTGCTGTAGAAACATACAGGGAGCAGGTAAAAGATTGTAGCTCAGATTTTTCCATTAAAGCTCAAAGGTTTTTATTTTCTAGGTAGCATAGCAAGAATACAAATATTTTAGAAGCTCTTACAACCTAAATGATGAAAAATAAATATGACCAGAATGTGCTTCAAAGATAGCTTATTTATCAATATGTATATCAATATGTAAATGAGGATTTGTGTTAATGTTTTATTTGTATCTTGTGGCCTTTTGAAGCAAATGTGGCTATTCCTATTCCCTGCAGTTTGGCTCAAATTAGGGAGGAGTCTTGGAACATGAAAATTCAAATCATTGCAAATTAAACATAATCAGATGATGGTCTCCAGGTGTGTATCTGATATGCATGTTCAGCTTACAGGACCAGACTAGAAGTAACCCTCTCAAAATGCATAAATGTTGGGTGATGATCCACAGCCTCAGCTGGTTTGCTCCAGATACCTCCATAAACCTCTGCTGGGTTATGGTACACATTAATGCAAAGCCAGCCCATGATATTTAGATATTCATCATAAACTTTATTTTACATTAATTCACTTTACCTTCTGCCATATGTTTTAGACATGCTAACATCCATGTCCTCAGCACTCAGAATTCTTTTAGGGGGCAGATCTGCATAGATCTGTTCATACCAGCCATGAGTTTCTCTGATTTATACTGTCACCTCCCTGCTTCCAACATCCTATGGAGTTCTGCCTTTGTCATTTTCTGGCTTGGCTTTTTTTTTTCTTCCTCTCTTCTCTGCAAGAATAGGCCTTGGCTGTGTAGAATATCCTGTTTCCTGCATCATCAGATTTGCTTCTTGTCCTGCAAAGGATTTTCAGTGGGGTTCTAGCACCAGTCCCATTTTCCTTTCCCTGCTATATGCTGGCATTTTTGTGTGTATTATTAGGAAAAATGAGATCAATCATGCAGATTAATTGAGCAAGTACCATTGGGCAGTTCAGGCAAGACTCCTTTAATTTTTGGGGGTTTGATTTTTTTTTTAAATACCAAAAAGTACCTTGGACTGCCTCAAAAATTATTTAAACCAGCAAAGTGAAATACTCAGAACAGTTGGCTCATCCTCTCCAGCACGTCAAGGAATTTACAGTCATGTAGCCCATCCCATGTGTCACTCCCATGTCCCTTGAGGGACAGAGGTGCCATTCCCTCTGTCACAGCAGGACTGAACAAAGGGATTATGGAGAGCATCATGTGGAGTCGTGTGGGGTGGCTGGAAGGAGCCAGAATCAATATCTCCAGTCATTATCATTGTGTCAGGAGGTAATAAGGATCTGGGTAGGTGTTCAGCAGCAGAATAAAGAACTTTAAATGCAGCTTCAACAGTCTAATCAGGAATAAAATACAAAGCTATCTTTGAAAGCAAGGGAATTACCTAGCTTTTTCTGTATCAACTTTATGCACCTAATTAAAGATAATTTATGTGACTTAGCATGCCATTCCCTGTCAGCTGCTCCCCCATGTTCTATGAGGGTTGTGAGGGTAGGGAAGTTTGCATTTCCTTATCTTCCACTGATCTCATTAGAAATATAAGGAAAACACTTTGGGTTTTTTGAATAAAACAATCCCCCCAAAAGCTTCAGCACCTGAAAATAAATATCTCTTTAGAACTGGTCAACAAATGCTATGCAAATACCCATTCTTAAGCCTTTGACAGTGACACTGAATTCACCAAGACTGCCTACTCTGTGTTCCTGTGCCTTTTTAAATAGAAGCTCAGCATTTTCCAAACCTTTCTCAGATGCTCTGTGTAGGACTTTGCTTTGAGTCTCCTCTCCAATCCATTGACAGAACTTTACATCAATGATGAGGTGGTTTCTCTCACTGCCTGTGTAATCACTAAAAAGTCAACTACTATGAGAAGAAAAATGAAAGCCATTAATGTCTATTTTAATATTTGTATAGGAAGCACTAGCCTTTTCAATACTCACTTGTGACTGAGCTTAATTAAACAATTCAAACTGAGAAAAAGTACAACGTAGTTTACTCCTCAGAAAATTAGTATACAAGGTATTGTCAATGTAGGATATATTCTCAAAGAAAAAAATCTGCTGATGACACTGTTTAGTAGAACATTTCATTAAAATGTGTCTTGACCTCCACAAGATTTTATAGAGCAATATGCTGCAAATGGGGGTTGCCTCATCAACTCCTCTTCATACATTTTAAACCTAATCAAAGCAAACATTTAGTGAAAAACAGTCTTGGATTGACACAAAGCTCAAGTGGGCATTTCCCTGTGTAATATGGGGCAGGAGGGGTTTTATGTGTAAAATTTTTTTAGCTGTACTTTCTAGATTATTTATTGTATGTGTGTGCACTTAGGGAAAAAATTTACTAGTACAAAGTGAGTGTAAAATAGCAAGTGCCAAAAGCACAAGATTAGAAGCCTAGTTTTAAGAGGTATTTAGTGAAGAAACACAGGTTATATGGTTTCACAACTCTCAGCCTCTTTTATTTCTTTTGTAAGTTTTGATTTATTCAAAATAATATATAAAATTAAGAAAAAATATGTAAACTAAATATAATTGCTGTTATACAGTGAACAATACTGCTCTCAACAATGAAAGGAAAAAAAATTCATTTTGGAAAAATGTGTGCTAAAATTGGATTATAAATTAGAGTACTATTTACCCAAATAGATTTTTACTGAGTTACAAAGGGACATGGTATTTATGATTAAGGTGAATAAATGTATTTATTTCAGCATGCCAAGGTGAATAAATTTATTTATTTCAGTATGCCAAGTTTTTAGAGGAACTTCTTTGACAGAAAAGCCTTTTGAAACCCACTGCAATGAAGAATGACTGACAGTATGGAGCAGCACAGAAGGGACCTCATTAGTTTTTTACAGGAGGAAGAAATTGGAAAGCTAAAGCTCTCAGAGGGCAAGAGTCAGCTAATGTAACGAGTAAGTGCTTATCAGATTGTGTCTGTTCACCTGCTATGTAGCAACCATTGCAGTTGAAATTCAAGTGAGAGGTGTCTGAAGGTACTGTAGAGAAATGTGAGATATGTTTGTGAGGTACCCGACCCTCGCAGAATTATCTGTTAAAGAATTCAACGTAAAAATGCAAAGATGCAGACAGAGCTGTCCTGATAATGAGTAAAAAGCAAATACTTTTTTACTATAAGACATTCTTGTTTGATGTCAATGATGGCATCATGATAAGAATTAAATATCAGTGTCAGATCTTCTTTTGTCACTCATACACAGGAATAACCTGGAAGGCTTTTTATGCTGTAGTTGGGAAGCCATGCTTTACAGTAGGTAGTGAAACTATTAAGCAATGGCAAGGATTCAGAACTGAACAGGCATTTCAGGTAATTCTACTACCACAGAACAAATTTATATTGAAATTCTTTAAATATGCTGGAAATGTGCTTGATTCTTCCATTATTATAACCACATAAGAGAGTTTTTCCAGTGAAGTGATGGGGACAGGCAATTCATAGAAATGCACAACAGGTAAGCTCCCTCCAACTTGTTTTAACACAGATTTACTGCTGTGGAGGAAGAAATACTAAGCCAATGAGAACTATAATCTTTAAAAGATCCTGAAGGGTGAATTTCATCCTTTCTCTCTCTGATCTTCAAATATAGTACTACATGTATTCTCTACTCCTTGACAATTCTATCAGACTATTGTAGTGTAGAATAGTCCCACACAAAAGGGGTATTTTATGCCCTACCAGCACTGACAGAAAGTTTTATTTCAGTTTTTCTTGCCTCACCACCAGGCAGCCTTGGTCCCAGCATGGTCTGTGCAGAAATATTTGTATTTCAGCAAGGGAGCAGGACTTTATACCCCTGAGCTGGTCATGACAACTGCAAAAACAACTTGTGACACCTGAGAGTATCCATGCATTGACATCTGTGTTTCAAGTGTGCAATCATGAGATATAAACTTGCTAAGTGAAAGAAATTTGATAGTAAAAAATATACCAAGAAAAAGAAAGACAAGGCTTGCACAGAAAAGAATCAGCAGAGGTGTAGCACCACAGGAGGAGAAGCAAAATATGAAAATATGCACTCCTGATGCAGCTACTGCTCCTTTGAAAACATGGGATAACATGTGCTTCTAAATTAAGCTGAGAATAAATCTAACCAGGAACACATCCTAAGGATCTTACTGTACAAAATGCAGAGAATTGAAAGTCAAACCTATGAAAAAAATTGTGCAGCACTATTAAAGAGTCTGGTCTTGAACTTTGCATCCATGATATTTTTGTAAGCCAGAATGTTTGTTAAATTCATCTACAGAAATTGCTCTTTAAAAGAGCATTAGCATTATGTAATTTTAATGCATGCATTATGTGCTCAATTCCTAGTCTTAATCTCCCAGCACCATTCTTCAGCTATTAATATGTTTAGTTAAATAACTTCTTATACAGGGCTAGAGATGTAGTGACTGTATGCCATGGATGAATTATGGAAGTAATTTAATATTCTAAACATTTATTTATATTGTGCCATTTTTCATCAACTCAGAATTTGCAGTTGTTTGCTTAGAATAGAAACTACTCACAAATCAGCAAGTAAATCAAGGTTTCTGAAATTCAGTGTCATGGCATATGATAATTGATGTTTAGCCATTACAAAGGATCAAGACCTTATTCTTGGCCTGGTTTTGATGGAGTAACTATAGTTGCACTTATATCTTATGCCCTAGGTTATTAAGGGTCTCTCTAAATCAAAGCTCAGGGAGCTCAGTAAGTTTGATTTATCTTGGATACTCATTAGGCAGAAAATGGGTATGAACTTGGTCTTAATGAATGCAGTTATAAGTGTCATTTCTGCCTCGGCCTTTTATGTGCATTTCCAAAGTCTTGAGTTGGTATTCAGAGGAATTAATATATTGACTTGCTGGGGATATCGGCACTTGTCTTGCTGCCACTTCAAAGGCCCTTTCAAGACTCTTCAGAAGATTAGCACCAGGCATGAGCAGGGAGATAACTAACCTTCCCAGGAAAAATTTGTGTCTTTTAGGAGCAGCTTTGCAGGTTTTGTGATTGGTTTCTTGTTTGGGTTTTTTTTAAGATTATCAAGAGAAGTATAAAAACACATGCACTCAAAATATCCTAATTTTCAGTGTTTCCAGGATTTCAAGTCATTCCTCCTAAACAAGACAAGCTCCAGCATTAAGTTAATCCTTGCTTTTTCCAGGAAAATTATTATCCTGCATCTATAATTTACAAACACGTCGTTTGACCAAACACCTAGTAAAATCAATCAAAAAGGAAATACAGGAGTTTATAAAACAAATTCTTTGCAAACTGTATTCAGTCTTTATAAAATGAGAATTTTTTTTTAAAAAAACCAATCTCTTCTTTTTATTTTTCCTGTGGGTACAAGGAGACCTGCTGACATCCCGTCAATAAAGTCAGTAGGCAGAACAAAGTACAGGAACTGATAGAAAATGTGAAACTTTGTTTCTATTTCTTTCACTTGCACAATCACATCTGCACACCGGCCAAACTTTTATTTTTTGGCCATGTTTTTTTGTGTGACTGTTCTGTTTTTCCAAAGTTCAAGGAAAAAGACTCTTCACATACAACATAAATGTATTAACTGTCAATACCTGTTATTCATATGTCAAGATATAAAACTGGTATGGATTGCTAAGCTTCTTCATGATGTTATCTTTTTTATCTTCTCAATTAAAACTTACATTCTGAAGATAATATGAATGAGATTTCAATAAGCAGAGAATAATGTCAGCTTTCTTCCCTTGTTAAAATTTAAGGACCTGGTATCTGATCTTATTCTTTTACAAGACTAGTTCATTGCCACTAGAAAGCCAAAAAAACACTATGTAAAGCTGAACCTTATGGTATTTGGACCTGGAATTCTATTTTCAGGAGTGTGTTCCTGATGGGATTATGACCAGATTAATTTAAAAGTGTGTGGGACTCAATGAATTCTTATAGCAATTATTTAACAATGCTCATAACATATTTTTTTTAGCTCAAGAACATTATTACATCAAGAAAATCTCTCTCACCTTTGCTGTTCACTATTGACATACTTTACCCACACACACATGTTATGATCCGGTTTAATGCCAGAAGAGCAAAGAAAATTAAATCTCTGTGTATAAAACAGAAAGAACTTTGAAGGTTCAAAACATACCCAAAAAACGAGATTAAAACCAAATGAGGTTAGATGCTGGTGCCAAAAAGAAATTGATATATTTTATTTAATAGTAAAAGAGGCAAAGAGAAGGAAAGAGAAAAGAAAGAAAGAAATAGAGAAAGAAATGTGCGTGATGGGTGGGGGGACAGGGAAAGAATGATGGGGTTATGTAGGAATATACCTCCCTTCCAGGGGTCCCAGTGATGTCTCATGGTTTCCCCCCACCTGCTCCTCTCGTGCTGAGGGTTCCCCAGCACCGCCGCTGCCGTGGAAAGTGCAGAACGCCGCGGATCAGTGCCCGCTGTGGGCAGTGGGAACCCCAGGGGCCTCCCTGGCAGGGACCAGTTGGGCACCATCCCTTGCAGCACTGAGGATTTGTTGCATCCTCTCTGGTTTAGGGTCTGGGGACCCCTTTGGGGGCCTTTGATGGGCCGTGACACCCCCTGTGCTGTCCTTGCCGTGGTGCAGCTTTTGCCGGGCTGGAGGGGCCGCTCCGCTGGGCTGCTCTGCACAGGGCAGGACGGGGCTTCTCAGCACACACAGCAGAGGCTTCTCACCACACTCCAAAATCTCTCTCCCCACACCACCCTTTGGTGCCAGGCTCTGTGCTCACCTGGCAGCTGATAGCCCTGGGGCTGTGATCCCGAAGGAGTCAAGGTTGTGCTTTGTGAATGTCCCCAGCCCTGAGTTGTTACTTCATCTCATCCCCATCAGCAATCCCTGTAAGGCCTCAGTCAGGAGGTTGTTCAGGGTGTGGTGGTCCTCTCTGCAGCTTTCATAATACAGCTTTAAAAGTCCTTCATGAGAATGTTTAAGTTATAAATTAATATTTCAGTCTGTGACAATACAGGGGATATTCCTGAGAGCCATGTGGCTGAGAAGCTGACACAGCTGGTTGCAATTGCAATTTTGTGATGGTGGCTTAAAAATGGCATAGCTCCCTCTTTCCAGGGCTCAAGCATTGGGCATTTTGAAGGACATAGCCCTCACAAGGGTCAGGCAGCACTCTGAGAACTATTTCACACTTTAATGAAGTCTGAAGTGAAGATGTATCCCCAGCTTTTGCATCCCCAAGAGTCTGAATACCCTAACATCAGGGATCTATGGGGAACATTTCCTTCCCAAGCCTTATGCCCAGGGCCAGGTTTCTTGTTTGAAATTTGGCAGTGGTGGGTATAATCTGAGATCCTTTGTGTAAAGTTAAAAATATATTCCCAGACTTAATGTCAGTATTGTATTTATAATATTTCTTTCTCTATCTGACTTTAAGCAATGCTTGAATACCAGGCTTTTGTGAAAAATTATATTCGCCATGAAGTTGTTTTTTTGCTGACCTGCTTAGACGTATTCACAGGGAAACTGGGTTTTCTGGACATACGGTAAAATTCAGATTTAAAAAAAAAAACACTGCCTCCTTCCCCACAAACAAACAAACAAACAAACAAACAAACAAACAAACAAACAGCCCAATGCCCACAGATAAGGTCTAGATCTCCTAAGTGTCTGGCAGTAGATGCCCCCAGCTATGCTGAGGCTTACCAGTCTTATCTCAGAGATGCTGTTGACAAAACATTTAATGTAATACCTTTAAGTCTTGAAAACTTTCCAACCAATTAGGTCACCAACACAACTGAAATCAAGAGGAAAAATGTTCACTGATATCAAAGGCAGAAAGATCTGGTTGATTTATTTTTAACCTGCTTAAAATATGAAGTCCTCCAAGACGATGTGTGAGGGCACTGTAATGTAATTGAATCCATTTTGAGGAGAAGATATTGGTAACAAAGGTGCTGGGAAAATATTTTCATATTCAAAAGGACATCTTAAAAAAAGGCTTTCATTTTTAAGTCTTATTAGACTTTCTAATGAAGAACACTTGTGTACACTGGCTAAATATACTGCAGAAATTGTAGCAGGTCTGGATATGATTGTGTAAACTGAATACCAAAAGTAGCCTGTGGTCATGCTCTAAACAGACTATCAAGATTACTTCTTTATTTAGGGTCTATGTCTGTTAGACATAAAAATGGAAATAAAATGTGAATGCATATTTTTGACTGAGTAAATCTTTAAATGTCTCAGAGATTCTTTGTTATTGTTAAAGTTCCATTAACATAATAAAAAGAAAACTTTGCCTGTATCATTATAGATTATAAGCCCCATTCTGTTTGTAAACTTAAAATTTAATTATGATGTTTTACATAAACATCTCCTTACAGCACAAAAGCATAACAATATTAAGTGGAAAAATACCCTTTAAGATAGACAAACCCACATATTTACTAATATATTCTGTTTGTAGATGTCATGGTTTGACACTGGCCCAGCACCAGGCACCCACAAAAGCCATTCACTCACCCTCCCCTGCCACAGCTGGGCAGAGGAGAGAAAAAAATTAATAAAGAGTTCATGAGTTGAGATAAGGACTGAGAGAAAACACTTCAATGTTTTCTCAGAATTAGTAAAATGTCTTTTTTTTTTTTAATTACCCAACTTTTTATGTCATATTTGTGTAAAAAATTGAGGGGGTATTCTGATGTCAGAGTGATTTCTTAAGGTTTCTTAGGGGGTTTACTCCAGGGATGGAGGAATAATAAATTTACTGAAGCCCCAGGAAAGAGTTCACAGGTTGTAGAAGAAATAATGTACTTAAAAGAGGTTAATTACAATGAGAAAAAGTCAGGAAATAAAATATTTCTTATATTTTTGCTTACATTTGAATGCTGAAAAACATTCTTAAAATACCGTAAATTGTGACTAAGTATTTTCAGAACAGATTAGTTCTGGTACCAGAGTAATGTTATTCAAAATAAAAGTCTTGCAGATATTAATGTCATTGGTCTAATCACACAATTAAAGATGGTGAAATGCATATGGTTTTTCAGGATGAGATGCAAATGACATAATAAATAGATTGAAATTGGGCTGTCTATAATTAAACCAAAACAGAAGTCTTTAAGTGCTTCCCAATTTTAGTCAATGGCCAGGTAGAAGTGTTCAATTTGGGTACAAAATACTTATTGCTTGATTCTCTGATTATAGAGTAGGATAATTAAAGACTGATGAATGATTTATTAGTTCTCTTAAAATATATACCATCACTTCCATTTTAGCTACTACTCCTGTTCACTTGCTAAGCTAAGTTTAGATTTGAAAGTCTGAGGGCTTTGCCAGAGATTGCATTGTCTATATTTATAGCAATTTTAAAAAGATACCAGCCGGTATTTTGAAAGGTATTTGTCATTAAGCTTGTATTCTTTTCTCTGCCAGTCTTGTTGCTATTCTGTGCTCAGCATAATCAAGTCTAAGCACCTGTGAGTGGTGAAGTGACAAACACCCTCGGAGTCTGCTGCTGCTGTAACTGCGGCTGTGCTGCCTGGGGCAGCAGGGCAGGCGCTGGAGGGGGGCAGAGCCTTCTTCTCTTCCCGAGTCTCCTGGTGGCTGGGCTGGATTCAGTGCTGGCACTCAGCTGGGGATGCCCCTCTGCACTTGGGACAGCCACTCGCTCACCACCACACTAAGCTGGGGCCAGGAGTGGGTAGGAAAGTGAAATCCTTCCAAACCAATCATCAGTCCAGCCACACTGTCCTGTGACCTCCAGCCCAAAGCATCTAACTTAAAGTATGCAAATAATCCCAGGTAATTCAGAGGAGCTGACACTTAAGTATTTTATTAAACTGAAGCATCAGCCTGGTTCTTTTGTCTTTGATTGTCTTGCATAGTTTCTGTTTATGTGATATTTTTAATTTCTTAACTCCTCTATGCAGTGCCAAAGATAAGTGGCAAATATAAAATTCATAGAAATTTTGTAAAGGATTTTAAATATTTCAAGTTCTGTTAGGATCTAAGAGAATACAATCCATACTCTATGACAAAGTAAGAAATGGCTATTTCTGCTGGAATGAAATGTTAGTAGCTCAAGTTCAGTTGTATCATCACATGAAATCGTAAATTCTGTTGTACCATTGTGGTTAAAAAATTATATTTAGAATAATCTTGGTCAGTATCTGCTCTTTGCAGTAGATGTGGGCCTGCAGGATGCATGTGTACAGAATTGCAGAATCACTGGGGTTGGAAAGGACCCCTGGAGATTGTCCAGTCCAAGGGAAGGTCACCCACAGCAGGTGACACAGGAATTCATTCAGGCAGGTTTTGAATCTCCAGAGATGAGACATTCAAAACACATATATGTATGTAAATGTTGTAATATAAATGTGTATATGTTGGCCTCATTTAATACTTTTATTAACTGAAAGCAAACTGATACGACTATCTGATCTGTAGCCATGATTACTGAACAATAAAAATAATAATTATAAATGAATAGTAATAGCTACTGGTCACAGTTTTCTTTATCTTTAGCAAGAAATCCTTGGCTGCAGAACCTAATTGTAAAGAAAGTCTCTAATCAGTGCAAGAAAACAGTATAACAACCTCTGATATGTTAAGGTCAGCAGTGGTTTTGAACCCATCCAGAAGCTCTAGTTTGTATGGTGAAATCTGAAAGGATCTTCAAATGGTTTTGGCATTTGAAGATTACTAATTAGCACATAAAGACTAAACAGAGCCAATAAATTTCCTCTTACTATTTCTTCCAAGTAGAGAGTACCATCTGACAGGAATACTGAAGCCTGCTCTAATGTCATGTGGAGCTGTTATCTCACCAATATCCTCTGTCCTGGTTTGGAAATGATGGCACAAAGCTGCTTCCCGGGGCTGACCTTTGCTGACAGAGCCCAGAGCCCACTTGCAGGGGGTATCTGGTCTGCACTGGTGCCACAGCAGCAGAGCGAGGGCACGGGGCAGGTGCCTCAGCCTGGAGCAACCTCTCCAGAAACAGGCAGAGGGGCTGGATGCAAACTCACAGGACTTAATGGAGAGGGTCTAAAAATGTCCTGACTCTGAATACATTGCACAGGGAGAGGAATAACAGGGAATCTATTTTGCTGAGAACCGCTTTATTTTAAGCATATTTTAAGGAGACGGCAAAGCCACTTAGCAGAGCAACTTGCACGGAGTGCCCTTGCTGGAAATGTTTCTGCTTTTTCAGAAGGGAATGCTGTGCATGCTAATATGCTGGTGCAGAGCTCAGCTGGGGGAGCTGGGTAAAGCAGAAGTGTAAAGACCTTGTAGGGAGGTTATCCTCCTTCAGGAACAGCTCCTCTGAAAATACCTGCCGTTTGGGGCAGCCTGATACATTGTGAAAGAGATTTGCTCTCCAGAAGCCTCTCCCTAAACCCCAGGGAAAAGTAATTTCTAGCAGGGATGATGAAGCAGTATCAAGTAAGGAATGTGCTCTGTTGGAGACAGGGAAATAAAGCCTGCCTTGGGTTTGGCAGTGGGATTCCAAGGAAGGGTGGGAGAGCCCCGGGAGCCCTCTGGCAGAGCTGTGAGCTGGGCTGGAGCATCCAGGTGGAGCTGATGCCTGCTCACCCCATACAGGGCATTTCTGTTTCTCTGTTAGGAAGGTTCTTAAATTCACTTGGCAGTCTAAGCACACAAGTTCTTTCTGAAAGAGGTTTACTGCTGAAGGTTATGCTGTGCTTTTCATTAAGTCACAGAGTTTTAAGTGTTAGAGTTCTGGATAGTAAAACTACAAGTAATTTCTACTGACCACAGTCCACTAGAAACTGCTAACTGGATTCTTTTTAGTCAGGGATAGTTTATAGCAGTTCTGCTAATCTGTTCTGCAGACAGGAGAAAGTGTTGCAGCATCTTGTTTTCTTTACTACATATCAAAGATTTTCTACCTCACCTATTTTTTTTTTAATTTTATCTTCTTTTATACCAGAATGGGTCTTTAATCACCCATATTAGTGTCAAACATCTCTGCATGAAGTGAGAGAGAATAGTGGAAGCTGTGAATGGAATTATGGCAAATATTATGCTATAGGCATTGTTTTAAGATGGAGGCCATTTTGACAAGTAAAAATATATTTTTGTAAAGTGTTTATAATTAATTAATGCCATTAATTTCTGAATATATTCTTCCTGTACAGTATCAGCCTAATCTCCTTTGAAATAAATAAAATGAGGGAAATGACAAACAATTTCCACATTAACCTCAGGAAAGCAAGTGTTGATACTAAAATGCATTTCCATTTTCATTTTATTTGAGAGTTATGATGTTTTGTGAATAACATTTCTCTTTGCTCCAAAAAGATATTAAAGCAATAAGGAAAATGGAATCTTGAATTGGAAAATTAGTCACCTCTAGGAATAAAACTTCCCTTTGAAAATGGGAATGTTAATTATTAATCGCCTCCAGACACTGTGTCCCAGAGGTTCTGTGAGTTTTTGCTTTATTTGATTTTATAAATTTTTGACTGATTAACCAATTTTTTTATTTTTCTGAGTCATAAATTAAGGCACCTGCTGATTAAAGTGGAATTTATCAAGTGTAGGACAGCCTCTTGTGACAAAGCAGTTTTAAGAGCAGAGAAATAACAGGAACTCTTGTGTTGAAAAATATTGAAAATATAGTTCAGAGGAATTTTTTTTCCACCTCTCACACACCTTTACTGAAGACTGAACATTTCCAGGCAGAGTCAGATTTCCTTTTCTCAATTCCTCTGTTTTTGTTCAAAGAAACTGAAGATAAAAAGAAGAATTTTTTCCCTCCATCCCAAGTTGTTTGAGGATATCTTATTTTTCTATTTAATGTTGTCCTGCCCAGCAAGCCACACCCTTTATTCCAGCTGAAAAGGACAGCAATGATTTTTTTCATAGCTGCATTAAGCACCACAATGGGCTGTGCATGACCACAAGAGTTGTTTCCAGGTAACTAAAGCTTGTGCTGGAGGAATGCTGATGGATGTGCTCAGCTCCCTCTTTGCTTTGCATATTAAACTTATCTGGTTTATGCTCCAAGTCTGGCTCATAATTTAAGCAGTCTGTTGTCAAATACTGCAAACATTAAATGCACTGATTTGTGGGCTTGTGCTTGTCTCTGAGAATTTTTCAGTAGGAATCCAGTAGAGCAAATATAAAAGAAGTTCTATATGGATTTGTTTCTTTTTAGATTTTCACACATATTATGATTTTATCCTGTAATGAAAGGTGGGATTTCTTCAGGTCTGTACTTAATTCAGTAGCTGATGGCTGCCAAAAAATGTGCTTGTAAAAAGGGAAAAGATGAGAGGTGTGAGATTGACCCCCTCCATTACCTGTGCCTTGAGTTTGTGAAATTCAGAGTGGCAGCATTATTGGGTTTTCAGGGTGGACTGGCTGGTCCTGTCATTAGCAGAAAGGATCCCTGTTAAGAGATTTGGGGGAAAATTTAGTTGTTACCTGATTTATAGCAGCTCTCAGAACCATATCAGCCAGGCTGGCTCCAAAGGCTGTGGAAGCTGGAGCAAGGTCTGACATTATACTGTCCCAAACCTACCTCATGGAGCTGAAAATCACAAGGAAAGGATTCTCACTAGAGACAGATCCATAGAAAACAATAACTTTTGACTGAAGAATGTATTTACCTCCTTAGCTGGGTGTAGGATTTTGGCATTTTATTGAGCTATGAGGTTGAGGTCAGATAAATTGATCTGCCTTCCACAGAAACAGGTAGGAAGTGAGCCATGCAAAATACCACAACTCTGTTAGTTAAATCAGCATAACAAGCAGTAGTGGTCAGTAATAAACATATTAGAAAAGCAGCTGGGGTTCAAATCACTCTTGCTCTGGTTCTGTTCTGTCTCCTCTGGGTTTATTGCATGCAGTGGCACAGAGAGACACAGAAAGAAGTTGTCTTTTTCCTGCAGCAGGCCTTCATTTGCTTTGAATGTTAAATCGTTTCAGAATAAACAGCAACTGAAATGACTGGAGTGAACGTAGTCTGCTAAAGAATTTTGCACTAATGATTTCTACAAAGGGAATTCAGCCTTGTTAAAAAGTATGTAAACAGTAAGAAGCAATTCTAAAGCCCTCTGATGTCAATTGAAGCCTTTCTATCTCAGAAACTCATATATGTTTGCTTTTGAAAAGCAGCTTCTCTACAGTGGAATGCTCACAGCAATTTCAAAAACAGCAAAGCAATTAGTTTTCTTAGTCTGGGGTTGCTGAGGCTATGTAAAAAGAGAAAATAGGAGATACCTGAACAATGGGTTGGGAGGAGGATGGAATGAGGGTCTTTTCTGGTGGAAAATGAACTTTTAGCTTTTAAATCTCTCAATGAATCTCAGTAACATAGAGTCTAGTAGCAGTCATTAAAATAACACTAAATTTGCCATTTGATAATGATCTATATAGTATTTTATCTAACTTGTTCACTTATAATAAGTTATAATAAGGTAATAGTTCACTTTAATTTCTACAAGAAATGAAAAATGAATACATGTTTAAATAAATATAGCCTATTGTGCAGAAACCTTTAGGTGAAGTTAGGCTCATCTTTCTTCAATCTTTCAAGGGATCATATTATAACTTTAAGCATATACTTGTAGATTTTTCATTACTTTTATATTGGGCTTCTAGAAATGATCCTGAACATAAAATTGGGTTTCCATAGCATATAATATATATTGTACATAAGGCCAGCACTTTAATTTCAATGGCCAAACCCATCTAGTTCTTTTTACCTGTCCTAAATAAGCAGAGTTTTGCCCAGACAAGAAATGAGAAGTAATTTTCTTTACTCTTCACTCAGAGAACACAATAGTGTTCCCTTATCCTGTAAGGGGACACAATGCAACTGGGTATTCCTCCTTTTTTTTGCTTGGTGACCCATCCAATGAACTCATTAGCGAAAGCCCTATTTTGTGACTGATTGTGAAGCATGATGTACCTAAAATGCATGAAAAGGCTTCAAAGAACTGTGCTTATTCCTGGGAGAAACAAATTATCACAAATATATTAATGGCTAAAGCTATAATAGAACAGACAATTCTTGAGACAGAGGGAAGTCTTTTACCCTGATATCAGGAATTAGCAGAATAAAGGAACCTGTGTGATGATACTCAGTGCTCAAAAACAGTTATTAAAATACTCATTTTTGATATGTCTGATAACTTCTTCAATATGTTATGGCTAGACTGGGACTGAAGATGAGTGGTAGGGAATTTTTCCTCACCTAATTTTAACTCCCTACCAAATAGGTGCCTGCATCTGAGCTGCTCAGCAAGACTTCCTCAGAGACTCCTTTCTAGGGACTAGTTGTACCTAGAACAAACCTGCTTCTCTCCTGTGTCCTTAAAGGAGTCCAAACCTCTGAGGAATTGGAGCTTGTTCAGCATGTCTGAACAAGGTGAGATGAACCCTGCCTAAGAAAGGGTGTTCACCCCCAGTGTGGCACTGCAGCCCTTCTGCCATAGGAGCAAACATTCTGGTGAATAAAGTCAGATGAAGATTTTGTAATGCTCAGAGATGATGGAAATAGAACTTCTTTCAAAAAAACCCTTTTTGCCCAAGGCAAGTTTTTATTAGTATTTTGTCTCTTAGTCCAGTTCAGTGAGTAAATTCATTGCTCATGGCTTACAAAGAAGTTACTACAATTGATGTCACCCCCTTCCCTCTCCCCAAGCTACCTGTACAAAAGGCTTCTGTCATGCCCATTGTTGTGTCTCCCAAAAGGCCAGCCTTCCCCAGCTGACACAGAAGGTTAAGTGTGTGGCACATCTGCTGAGCCGCAATGGCTCATGGCAGTGAGGACAGCAGTAACTAAACTGTAAATTCTCTTCTACTGCATGCTACTTAACATAATAATTGAAATCTAGATTTTTCTCTTCACAATAACAAATGTTATTTTTTTTTGCTGATACACCATTTTTAGCTGGAGAGTTTAGAAGGTCCCAAGTCTTTCCATTTCTTTAGTGTAAGATTACGTAATGTATTTTCCTGTCATGACCTTGGAAGAGAAGTCCTTGTTCATTGATTGTTTACACAAAACAGAAATGCACAAGTCTCTGACAATAAGAATCTGACTAATTAGTGTGACATTTGCAGAAGTAATCACAGATTACGTAAGGGCTTGTAGAGATTGAGCTCAATATCAATGCACACAGCAGAGGTACAGAACTAGAACTTAGGGGGAAATTTTCCAAGTAGTCCAACTTCTGTTCAGTTTTTGAAGGTCTCTGTAAACTTGTGACTCTTCACCTCCTATGCTATGACAGGGTTGGCTTTTTTCCTAGCATCTCCTTGCCTTAGCTATTTTAGTCATTCCTCTGGATGCAGCTTGGACTTGCCACTGAGTCCAGCTGAATCCTAGAGGTTTCCTCTAAGCTGCTCAGTGTTGTAGCAGTATGCAAAATATAACCACAGACCCACAGTTCTCACATCTTCTCATGTGTTCACAGTTCAGGGAATATCAATAGGTCACTGGTGATGATCTGCCCTGCCTCTCTATTTAAGTAGAACGAGCAAAAGGATAATGTCTGTCATATAAAACTTCTCAGGGAGCTGAAAAGTCTGGCTTTAACTCATCCTAGGATGCCTTCCTAAGGCAAGGTTGTTGAGACAGGTAGCTCTAGGAACATGCTTATGTGTATGTGTGTGGTTAATTTTCTTGTTCTCTGAGTAATTAATGCTCTTATTTTAACTTCATGGGGTTTTCGAAAGACAGAACCTCAAACACTGAATCCTTGCTTTTAAATTAGACTGAAATGTGATTAGAACTCAGCCCATATCTAATATCAACTCCTAAATTGCAGTGGTAGCATTAGGTCAGTTCTCCCACTGGCATTCTTGTCAGAACAACAGGGTTTATATACAATGCTTTTGCATAAATGCATAGCAGCAGATAATAGAAATTCAACACCTTCAAGACATGACCCAAGAAAGATGATCAGTATTTCTTTATTACAGACTTGCATTGAGTGTTGGAAATTTGGGAATTTGGGATTATTTTATTCCTACTTCTATTGTGAAGTTCTAACAGTTGATTTAACCTAGTCATGACTTGATTTATGTCTCTGTACAATGAATGCAAAATTGAACCAAACTTCACAAAGATGTTAATAGACTTAATGATAGATGGGAGTTCTGGTTTTTCCATGTTCTTCCCTCAAGAGTCTGGCACTGCCACTAGGCAGGAATAGTATTTTCTCCTTTACAGAGGACTGAGCCCTCTGTGGTAACCAAAGGGTAGAGAAAGACAATTTTGTCTCTGTTCGACTGCTCTCTTGTGTAGTACTGTGCAGATTGGAAACTAATTTTTCTATGTACTATGAAGAAAATATTAAGATTTCATGGCTGAAGAGCAGTAAGGAAGGGCAAGTGATTCTGTTGATATAGTTGTCAAATTTCAACACATAGAAAGATTAAGAACTTGGTGTCTGGCATCAAAGATTTTTAAGAATCTGATATTCCAAATCTCTATCCAGCATCAATTGCAGCAGAAACTCTCTGAATAATTTGCATAGCAACTGTTGCTAAGAAAAAAACCTGCAGCCTAAACCAAATTTCTGATAAATTCAAATCCTATCAGCATTTCCAGCAGCTGGAGAAGACTAAATATACATAGTTCAAATGGCTGGCTTCCTCCAGCAATAGTATTTTTAGATGTTTCAAAGAAAAATAATGATTCAGAACACACAAATATTCTTGCTATATATAAGATTTGGGGGAGGAGGAATGGCCATATCAAGGCAGCAGAGCCTCTGGGTTTCAGATGTGTTATCTAACCATGGGCATAATTCATGTCTGAAATCAGATGCACCTGCTCAAGCCAAGCAACTGATGCTCAGAGGAAGTTTCTGCTTCCTCCAGGACCAAGCACCCTTCAAAATGACATAAAATGGGTGTTTCACAAAGGCCCCTGAATCAAAACTTTCACTATCCCAAATTTATAGAGCTTCCTTTGTTAAGAAGTGGTCCTAAGTCACAACGAGAGATTGTCTAGAACCTCAGTTTTGGTCCCCACACACCACTTCTGGCTGAGTTTTGTTCACAAGTCCTTGATGCAGTAGTTTTCATCTCCCTAAAGGTTTGCTCTGGGGGAATGTTTTTGGGAAAATGCACCTCTGTACCATCTGAAATAAAGGAATGAAAGGTCAAAGAATAATAAGTGGACAATTTCCCCTAGGAAAAGGGGAAAAACCCCACCCTGTAAATGGACATGGCATTGATAAAATTATATATGTTGACTCAAAGAAAAGACAGAGTGATGTGACCTGTCAACAACACTGTTGAATGAATACAGACCAAATAAATCTGAAATTATCATTATTTCAGCCAAAACCCTTAAATCTTAGGCTTCTTGCTGTAACAAACCTATCTCAGACAGGGTCTAGGATTACCTGGACACAGGATTGGATAAGTGGATGACTGAATTGCTCAGCAGAAGGAACTAAATATCTGCATGGTAAAAATAAGGATGTTCATATTTTGTTCTCTAAAACAAAGTCCTGTCAAGCAGACTCCTTCATCTCTGCTAAAGGAAAGACACATTCTTTTGTTTCTATCAGTCTCAGCTATGCTGTTTATTTGCAGAAAACAGTCAAAATAGAAAGAAATGACAGTAGAGTTGTTGTTTTTTCTGAGAGAAAATAGTAATCTCTCCTTCTAAATGCATGAAATTATATTTTTGCAGAAAGTTAAATCTACATATATGTCTGTATATGTGACTGACTTTGCCAGTAACAGATTCATATAGCCAAAAATTTTCAAATTATTTGTGTAATTCTGTGGAAGTTGTGGTTTCAGTATTTCATTACTTTCCAGTGAAAAAAAAAAAAAAAAGCTGTTTTATTTATAAAGTTCCTGGGCTCTGTCTAGAACATTACTGAGCTGAGCATGCTGGCCATACCTGCTAACCAAACACAAACTGCTTCAGGTCTTATCTGCCCTTATGGCCCATCTAGTGTGTCCCATTTTCATTTGAAGTGGGTATAATGCTTTCAGTAGTACTGCAGGAAGCAGCAGCCAAGACTCCATTTTCAGGTCACTGATAAAAGAGTATAACATTGCACTCTGCTCAAGGTATCTTTTCAACATGCACTCAATCAGAATGTGTTTTTCTCTGAAAGTAGCTGGGTCAATAGTCTGAAAAACCTCTGAGGTTTTACGAAGTATCCAAATCTTGAAAATTTACTCAGTGACCTTTCTGCAGTTTACCTTCAGATTCTGTAGTCCCTATTCAAATTGTCTTTTGGCTAAATTTGCTCTAGTCCCTCCATTTCAAGCTGAACTGTCTTCTTCCATTAAAAATTACAAAAAAGGTCTCACTATTTTCCTTCAGGTATTGCTGCAAAAGTCAGAAGCAGCATATGTGTTACTAGTGCCCTTTTCAGAACCACTTTAAATACAGCAGCACTGACTGACACTTGTTTGGCTGGATCAAGTGCTTGAAGTGCAGGACATAGCAGCCACTGAGCTGTTGTCTAGCTGGTGTCCCCAGATCATGGCAAGAACTGACACCTGGGTCCCTGCAGCCACCCTCTAGTGCCTGGTGCTGCAGGAAGCAGGCACACAATGGAGATTAAGGCTCAAATTCTCCTGAGATGATGGGGAGAGACCAGTGCTTTTAGATGTGCTGTGAATCACACCTCTGCTCTGTTCAGATTCAGCCAGAGCTCTCCAGCCTTAGCTCATTCCTGGTATTCACCCAGCAGTGCTCAAAGGCAGGACTTGTGTGCTGGGAAGAGCTGGAGTTTGAATTTATCACACTTGTTACATAAACTCAGACCTGCTGGCACATGCTGTCAGCCAGTGCAGAACACTTCTTCAAACATTTCAGAACTTATCTCTATGCCCATGAAGAATAAAAGGGGGTTTGCCTTTGAACGAGAGCTCCATGTCCTACCTAGACCTGACGATTCTGTGGCATTGTCAGTCCTAGGAAAATGAAGTCACTTAAGAATATTTTTCTTTTCACTTTTCCAGCCAGTTAGCACAAGATGGTCTCTCTAACACCAGGGTCAGAGGATTAGCCTAGAATAGCCTCAGCTCTGTCCTCCAGAGGAAGAGGAGTTCTCACAGTCAAATAGGTTTGACACTTGGCGGTTGGACAATGTCCAAGCAGTCTAGAAAGCAGCAAAAGCAACAGGCACAGGGAAAGAACAACACAGCAGAAAAACAGAAGGGAAAATAACTACAAGGGAAGCAGAGGGACTGGTGCATCTCTGCATGTCCCTACAGACCTGTCAGCAGCCTGACTATGGCTAGACCCCCTGTCCTCCCGTTGTCAGAGACTCTGCTTTCTGAGAAGAGCTTTAGGTTTCCCTTCCAATTTCTCTCCTCTGCATTTCTGAGTGAAATGCTCATCCCCTCCCCTGAAGACAGCTAATGTTTGTTTTATAGATGAAATGCCTGTATATCTGGAGAATCTCATGGGATATAAGTTGGATATTTAAGTCTGACGTCAGAGGTTCTATACTCCCTTAGAGTCTGAATCATCATCATCCTTCATAAAAGGGGTTGGGCTAAGCCTGCCCTTGGGCCTGGGCTGTGTGGGCCTGCCAGGGACTCTGCATTCCCCTCCAGTCCAAGAACTTGGAATGACCCAGCTGGTTTTTGACTCCACTTGTCTCTGATCTCGCAGCTGTACCTCTGGTAACCACAGAATCATACATTGGTTTGTAATACCTTCATTAAGAGCAGCAGGCTAACATATTGGAGAGAATAGAAGCAAAAGAATAAATAGAAAAACAAGAATATTTTGGCGATCAGTTTGAATATTCCACATCTCTAAATTCTTTCAAAGAACAGACCGTGATTTAAGTACTATTTTCCAGCAAACAAGAGCTGTTCTTGGGTTCTTTCTGAAGGAGCAGACAGCTCTGTGTGAAAATAGGAGTCTAGCTGTGGACTGCCATTAGATAATCTTTTGCTTGCCTTTGGGATATATAGGTCCCTTTTTGAAGCAGAGTTTGGAATGCTTAACACTTTTTTTCCTTCTCAGTATGTTTTGAATGAATGCTTTCTGAAGGGCCAGTCTGGAAACCAGACATTTAGGGAAAATATCTTGCACCCTGAATCTCTTGATGAGTTCCCAAGTACAGGTCATATATGCATGTGCAGTGACATTGTGTATAGGACTGAAGGATTTATGATACTTTCTGAAAATATTTCTGGAGCTTAGTTTGCATTAATAAGAAAGACTTTAGTACATCAAAATACCATTTACCTCAAACCCTAAATGTGGTTATACATCTGCTATCTCTTTCTTGGCTTTCCTGTTGGAGAATCCAAGTCTGTCACCATCAAATGCAAGATGGGACAGAGGCTGAATGGATCTATTTGGGAATGTTGTCAGCTACTGCCATCCTTAGGATCTAGGACAGCCCAGCTTTCTCTTGGCCACAGGCTCCTCTTTCACTGCTTCACCAGAGCAGAGCCCTAGGCCTGATGGCCTTGAGTCAACAGGTGGGGAGGGCAGGGCAGCAGCCAAAGTGGTAACTAAGGGCTAGGGCTGTGAGCCAAATTTATGTTTCCTTTCAGTTGCCTTTAGGGTAATAAAGCATTATTGCTTACTTGAGTGCTGAAGATTTTGTGCTGATGGATGAAATGTATTCCTGCCTTATTTCCTTCTGTTCATTCATTAATGAATATAATAATAAAAATATTCAGCTTTTTATAAAGGAAATAATTTTATCCTGAACAATAAACATTCTTACAGAAAGTGATAGCATGTGTATTATTCTAAAATACAGTGCAGGATTGACAATAGCTTAATATTGTTCTCTTAATATATGTTAACATTATCCTGGATGTTTAAAGGAAAAAATCCTACCCTTTCTCTAATAACAAGGATTTCTTTTCTTTTATTAAACCCATCTGGAAAAATTGGGGGAAGCTGAAATATAACTAATAACCTATTAAGATCTCAGCATGGCATTTCCTGGGTATTCAAAATGCCAGTGTTTGCTAAAAGGAATATTTTAATATTCTGCAATGCAAACAAGGTCATAATGTCATGCAAATTAACTTCCAGATTGGAGAGGTCTCCCATTCACACATTTGTTATTCTCCATTTCCATGGATGCTGATGACATCAAAGCTTTTAGTTAAACCAAATGTTTTATTGCAATAGCTATGCATTGAAATGATCAGTGGGTAATATACCCTCCTAATCACATTGCTTACTGGCACATCAGCAAAATATATTTCTTAATATGAATTTGAAGGCTTATGCCTACTGAAATTAATGCTGAAACTTTTGTTGGCTTGATAGTCTGCAAGACATTTTCCATTGAAGACGTTACGTTGAAATGTCTTCTGAAATGAAAAAATACAGCATTGTTGTAATATTGAGCAATAAAGCAGAGAATGCCTTCAGCAGTGAACTTTGTTAATCAAAGCTGCAGGGAAGAGAATTGAATATGAATTAAATTATGGGTGCTTTTTCCCCCCTTTTTTATTTTCCTAATGCCACATATGACAGTGACTTTAGGAAGAGGAGAATTGTAGGTGTTGTAGAGGGTTCTGTAGAAGCTTTGGTAAAGAGCTGTGTGATTTCTCCATATCACTTTTTTGCCAGAAGTCATGAAAATCACTCTGCTGCAATGAAGAGTAAATTAAACTTCTTCATACAAGAGATGCCAGTGAGTTGTGTGAATCTGGGTAGGTCTCCTGTAAGTGAAGTGGAAAGTCGCTAAAAGAACAAATAAAAAATTGTCATAATTCTTAATTCTCTGTAGAAATTTCTGCTTCAGAAAGTAATTTTAGACCATTCATATCAATTACTACCTGAACATGGTGGACTTAGTGTATAGGGAGGTACTTTAAAAGATGAGTATATTGTTTGAATAGGTCTTGTAATTGTGTGCTTCTCTATTCCCTGATTTCTACCCTAGCTCTGTCTGTTTAAATATGTTTGAATTCTGAAGAGGTACTGCTAATTGCTAAAAGAAATGTCATTAGATCCCTTCTCATCAAAGAGCTTATGACAGGTTAACTTTGGTTTAAGTGTTTGAAGGATGTCTGCACAAATTGACAAGTCTTGCAGTTCGAGTCCTTTAGCCAGATTAATTTTTTCTGCTCTGTTTTTCCAAATCCTGTACTGACCACATACATTTCAATTGCTTTGGGAAATAATTATTCTTGTGGGAAAGAATCCCACAGTATTCCATCAAATTAAAAAGTAAAACAAAATCAGGCATATGTACTACACAGAAGCTGCTGTGTAATTAGTTAAATAAAGTTCTTTCAAGAAATACTCAAATGTTTTAAAAATATCAGCATATAATTCCAAAATTTTAGTGATCAAATGCAAATATTGAACAACTACATATATGTAGCTGTCTGCTTACTCGATTAAAGAGTTGGAATAATTTTCATTTAGAGGTGTTAGAAGTATTTGTGTAGAACTGGGCATCAAATCTGCTAATTTCACTAGGGAAAAGGTTTCAAAATGACAGATTTGTTCCTTTGCTCCAAGTCTTAGTACTTGTTCTGAAATTCTGACTTGAACCAGACAATACCAGCTTTGGTAAAAAAAGTGAATTGTGAAGTGTGTATTCTGCAGACCCAAATTGTTGCCTGATTTCACCACAAAGAGCAAGAACCATGTTGTTATGTTCAAAGGAATGGAACTTCTGAACAAATCTTGTCTGGTAACTTTATCATACAGCACCGTTAAACAAACCCAAACAGATTCGATTTCTGATGGTTTGCACAAGCTCTCAGCTTTTGGGTAAGAAATAAAATGTTCCTAGAAATTTTAATGGTCTGGTGTTGCACAAATGCTTTATTCCTTCTATACTAGATGCAGGATAGTAATAAAATTTTAAAGCAACTTACTTTACAAAGTTAAAATGAATGTTTCTCACATCAAGGGAATCACTTATTATTGTTCTGAGGAGCCAGTGGCAGGATATGAATTTCTTTCAAGCTCCAATTATGAAAATCTTACAAAATTTGGAGGTCATCAGAATGACCTCCTATTTTGTCTAGAATGGAGCTATGAAAGCAAAAGACTTTGTATCTTCAAAAGAGGAAAATTACCAAGAATGCATAGAATTTAGTAAAAGTTATAAGTTTATAAATAAGATGCAGTAAGTAAAAGAATGAAAATAAGTACTGCATTGATCCTCTCTGGTTTTCACACCAAATTACTGCAAAGACTTCTCTTTCTTTGCCAAGTTCTTACCCACTGTTTTCTTGATACAGACTTTTATAGGGACAGTAATGGAATAAATACATCTATTCTGATGGAAACAGAAATTGCCACTTATGAGACCCCTCTCTCTGTGTGGTCAAAAGTCTGGTGGAAAAAAAAGCTTATAAATTGTTTATTTATGAAGCTTTGGCATAGAAAAAATAAATTTTGAATATAGATGAAAAAAGTTTAGAATATAGATGAAATAGGTTTAGAATACAGATGAAATAGGTTTAGAATACAGATGAAATAGGTTTAAAACAGATTTGACTGGGAGCTGCTGCTTGTGCCATGGCAGAAGGGTCTGTCTGCTCAGGGGTGCTGCAGCTGCTGGAGGTGGAGCTGGATCCTCTGTGCCACACAGAGACACCCCCAGAGCATCCTCAAGGCACAAACCCTTGCCAGGGCCTCAGGGGAGGGCAGGATCCTTGCAGAGGCACAGTTACCACTCCTCTCAGGAGGGAAGCTGACTCCAAGGTAGCACTCTGGGAATCTGTTCACTGGTGCCAAACTTGGTGATTTTGCAGGAGTCCTTTAGGTGCCTCATCTGCTCTGTGAATAAAATGCCTGATGCCAGATCACCAGCTTGTATTGCTTGATGGTGAAGCTGAGGAGCTTCTTTCATTTCCTGCTCCAGCAGGTCACCAGAATCCTTCCAGGTTTCTGCAAATTACCAAATTCTAGACACTCATTCCAAGAAGACTGTGATGGCTTAGGGTACCAGAGCAGCCAGTCACAGGCTCTGAGAGGAGAAGTCCTAAAACTTCAGTGTGACAAACTGAGCACATTGTACTCTTTACAGCAGGTAACAGGAGTCTTTGGCTCCAAAATTTTGTCTACTGATCTCTTTGTTCTCTTATTTTCTAAACCCTGTCTGATATCTTTGTTCATTCCAAAACTTAATCTAAGCAAGGCAGGTGACTCATTTTATACTTACAAGGCAAGAAATTTTTGACATTGAACCTATAATGTGTGTGCTGTGAATAGATCCCCAGCATGTCTGCAGTTGTATGGGATTTGTATTTAGTCAGCAATCCTCAGGGAAGGTTCCTACAATAGTGAGTACCAGGAAAACAATCAACAGCCCCTGAAACTTGCTGACAGGGCATTACTTCAAAGAGAGCTGGGCTGGGTGAGAGATGAAAAGGTTAAATGAAGGTGGAAAGGTCAGGGGAGTTGCACTGCAACCTGGCACTCAGAGCAGAATATTACTGCAAGCCAGCATGGGAGGATGTATTTAACAGAGGGTTCAGAATATTATGACTAGTGTGTTGTCTTCTGGATAATGCAACACAATTCCCTTTTCCCCAAGTCTTTTTTATTATCTGAATTGAATTCTAAGTGTTACATTCAGAGAAACACTCTTTGCCTTTACTTAGAATTCCTGAGAGAGAAGCATCTCTTGCCAGGCAATTTCCAACTCCTGCTGGAGCAGGCCGAGTTGTTTATCTGCTTTTTACTCTTCAAATGGTTAATGATAATGAACTGTAATTGAGAATTGCTTTGGGCTTATTAATATGCATGTTGTCATCCATTTATCTCCCTGTTTCCTTTGAAATCACCTTCTCAAGGGTTTGGAATGATGTTTAGTATTCATTTTTTTTCTTCCTGCCTTCCTGTTAATATTCACAGGTTTTTATTTTTGCTCTTTTTTAGAACTGCATTCTTCTAATTATTTTTATGTGTAAGTTTCTGATTCTCTTATTTTTTGCTGTTTCTGTAGGCTTCTTGATTTCTAACCACTCAATTCTAGGTTTTGGAGTGTATTTCCAGTACACCAATAAGAGTAGACAAAGCTTCCCAACTGAAAACATTCAGGTACAGCTGGCTTAGCCTCTTGTTATTAATATATCCACTGTTGCTGTCTTAAGGTACCACTGAAAACAAGATGTCTTTATTCTAACTTTTATTTTGTCTTGAGCAAAAACCTATTATGGAATAAAAATGTATCTGTGTGAGTGTTCTGGGTTTTGGTTTTATTTTGTATTTGAGCAAGGGTGCTTTGTAATTGCTGCATACAAATGAACTTCTGGAGACTTTCCTGGTGTCTCTCTGCTTCTCAGCCTGTTGGAAGTGCTGGGTTTACACTGAATTTTTCTGATGTAGCATGGACCTGCATGGCTCATCACCTCCCTGATTCTGTATGAATTAATGAGCGTTGTACACCTTTGAAAAACAGAACATTAGGTACTGCTGGAATGTTGTAGGGTGCAGTTTGCTCACACTGCCTCCTCTGTCATCCCACCCCCACCTCCTTGCTTGGTGCATCCTGAGGATCATCCCTTGGACCCACTCTGGGTTCATTTTTAAAGCTTCTTCATCTCCTCTACTTCCACGAATAGCAAATCTGCTTTCTGAAGCAATGCTCAAAGAAAATGGGAAATGTGAGCTCAGCTCTGAAAGCCTCATTAGTGTGTTTCAATCTGAGTGATCCCACATGAAAGAGTAAGAGGACTGTATCATTAGTAAGAGAAACAAATTTTGTTCATGATCATTCACAGTTAAATGGAGAGCTGAAAATAATAACAGATGAAAACTAATATGAAATTGTATATTCTAGTCCTATTCATTCTAATTTTAGCCAGCCTTATGAGGGTACTTTTCAAACATCAGATTTGGAAGAGATATTCCCATCTTTAAGAAAGCCAACAAAACATACACAAAGCAAGAACAAAACAATCACAAATATCTGTAACTATTTTTATGTTACATTGGTGCTCGTTTCCTGAAAGAAGAGTTTAGTTGTATGGTTTTAATGAAGGCACTTCATTGTCACTCTCATCCCTTGGCAACACAGCTCCAAAAATCAACAGTGAGAGCTTGAAAACCGACTTCTTAGAGCTTTTGACAAGCACAGCTCCAAAGATGGATTTGACTGTAGATTCCCCTGATTTAAAGGGAGGTTCATTCAAAAATATTAATGATATTATCTAATGCATCCTGCCTTACTTTCTTAACAGGGATCCTTCCACTTTCTGTACATGTTCACATTGTTCAGGCTTCTGACCTGCTACCTGTCACCAGGATGCTGGCAAAAGAGTTATGTGCTTTCCTTTTGTGTTTTATTTGCCCAAGTTTCCATCCTAAAGGTTTTCCTTCACTTCAGAATCTGCTTTTAAAAAATATTTATTTAAAAGGGGTAAATTTAGGTAAATTATTATTTTATAATGCTGTGTGATACAGCATTGTATTCCAAATGAGGGCTTTTAGGGATGACCAGCTGGGAATTTTAGGATGCCACACAGACAATCTGAAAGTCTGAAAGCAGCATGACAATTTGGAAGGCTTGCTGGAGATGCCTAATTCTTTGTTGTCACACCTTTATATTTGTATGAAGTATTTTAGAGTCCAAAACTGCAATAAGGGGTTCTTAATGCACTGTATTTTGGTGGAGAATATTTGTGCTGTGAGTACCCAAACCAGCTGTTACAGGTTCTATTTTGAGTACCTATTTGTGTGCCTTGCAGTGTTGTCAGGCACAAGTCAAGTTGCTGAGCTGTGCAGAACCCTTTGGAGTGTCCATCCAGGTGTGTTTGTGGCCAGTGATGGCCCCAGGGCTGCTCTGGCACATCCCCAATGAATAAATAAATCTACCATAGGTTCCTGAATTCATGAACTAGCTCTTCCATGAAGTATCTCAAAGACAAATCATGGCCCTTCTGATTGCTGTGACTTATAAAAGAAAACTTTATCATGGAATCTAGCCTTTGGCTTCAAATATTTCCTTATGTCATTTCTTTGCTGCTGCACCACTGTTGTGTTTCTTTGCATCAAGTTATTTGACATCATAACACTTGTCATTACTTTGGTTAGAGGTTGAAAATTGTTTCTGGTATGTGGTGCTGATTCCATGTGTGCCTTAGTAAGCAAAACTTCTAGTTGTGCCAATTTTCTATGCTTTCCCAAATGGAAAATAAGCAGGAGAGTGCAATTGCATAATTAGAAAATACACATTTGTCTCTTCCCCCACTGGTCAGAACAGAGCTTTGCCACCATGACTGGTACAGGTGGAAGAGCAGATGTTTCACAGCTGACACCCCTGCTGCCCTCAGCCAGCTGGCAGGAGAGGGCCACCACTGCCTCCCTCTTGAGTCCACAGATGTCCCTTCTGAGACAGCTTCACTCAGAGGGTGTCAGCCTGGGCCACCCTTGGCACTGCTGTTCAATCCCACAGGGAGTTGAGTGTCTGTGAGCCTGTGTGGTTGTGCTGCTAAAAAAGCCCCAGAACTGTGTCTGGGAGGTCACATGTGATGTGTCAGAGACTCAGCCAGGCAGATCTATGGATTGTGATTCGTGTGACTCCCATGGAGACTGTTTTCACTCACAAAACACCGAGAAGACAGTGTTAATGTCAGCTCTCACGTTCCTGCTGCCTAAGGGCTCCTCCTCAGCTTCCAGCAGCCTTGTGCAGGCCAATATTCCACAGGGATTGTCTCCCTGCTGTTAAACACCTCAGTTAGACACCCTGTCCAGCTTTTGGGGTGGAGAGGAAAGGAAGAACAAAAAAATTTATAATAAATTTCAGAAGAAGAGAAGAGGAGCAAGCTTGAAAAGATTTCATCCAGCACAGGACATAAAGCTTACCACAGATAGCAAAATATGTCACCTCTACACCAATTCAAATTAAAGCAGCCAGGTCATATACATGAAATCTTGGTTTTGAAAAGTAATTCCTGTTTCTAGCAGTGCTGCTGTGAGGAGCTCAGCTGTGATCCCTTGAGGCAGGGGTGTGAGAGAGCCTTTGCTTTGGCCAAGGAGCTGGGACATCTCCTGCAGCAAGTACCAAATACTGCTCCAAGATGGCATTTCTGGAGTTCCTCATGCCTCCTAAAGGAAATCTGCTTTTATGTGGCTGGGAACAGAAAAGATTCTAAAAAAATCTCCTTTCAACTACTACAGGGTGAAGGAATCCCAGAGCAAGTAATTCTCCTTTCTTTTATCCACTCCTGAGCTACTAAGCACTGCAATGATGTTTATCTAATAACTCCATTCTCCTTGAGGCATATTTTCTATTAATAGTAATTATCTATGACTTATAATTTGTCTTGAATTCTCCTTACTAGTGAAGCACTTGAACTGATTATGTACTCCCACTATTAGAATAAAAAATGATGTGACTGCATTCTTAATAACAGCTGCATATAAGTGTGTGCATAAAAATATCATATCTTCTGAAAGTGAGAGGTGTTTCTACCCACAGTGAGGTGGATGAATGTTCACCAATTGCAGAATAAGTGGGATGAAGAGGCTCCTGACATTCTCTTTAACGAGATAAAATGTCTCCTGACATTGACTTGCATGATTTAGAATACTCAAATAATCCTTAGTGTATTTATATATTGTGGAAACTCAGACAGCAATGATGGGTTGGTGCTTAATTGGGAATTTTTAGTGAAATGAACATGTAAGAAGGCACAGACCCTGACTTGAAGAGTTTACAGTGTATGTAGAAGAGACAAAAATCATTACTGTGAGGATTTCCCAGATATAAATTCCAGAGAAATCATGAACTTCTCAAGGTTATGTGAAAGATTTTTGACTGCATAAGAAATTTAAATGTCCTCAATACTGTTTGGTGTATTTACTGGAAACTTCACTGTCTAACTGGTGTCCTTTGGGATGAAAACTGGGTCCACACTGCTATGCCTGAGTCTGGACTGAGGAAATTGTGTGTTAGAGCTTCACTTCCTTGGATGTTGGAGCAAATCCACATTTGGGTAGGTGAGTCCTGTCCTTTGCCTCATTAGGATCAGAATTCAGCTTTTGCTGAATACACTAAAGAGGGTTGGAAAATTCCAGATAAAGGAAGACCAGGTGGACTTTACTTTTCTGCAGAATATTTTATTTTGCAATGGTACAACCCTTAGAAGTTCCTTGTATGGTTATTGTGAGTCTATCAGTAACTATAAAATGTGCCACAGAGGAGGGGAGTTATGAATTCTCATTTCTCTTCTGTCTTGACTCATCTAACCTTGGAAAATTGCACTGAGATCTGTAATTTTGAATGTCTTATGTAATCTGAGATGTACACACAACCTTAACCTAAATTAGACTTTTCCAGTGCGTAGGGTTCTGACTGTTATATTGAGCTGGTGACTCTGCCATCTTTGTTTTCTCATCAGTTAAAAAAAGCTAAAAAAACCCAAACCAAACCAAACTAAAAACAAAAAACTAAACAAACCCACAAGAAATTCACAAACAAACAAACAAATAAACAAAACAACAAAAAAAAAACCAATAACAAAACACCAAACAAGACCTCCACCACATTTGCATTTACCTCACAGGAATGATGTAAAATAAGTGATTTATCTGGAAAAGTCTTCTGAAAAAATCTATTACTAAAAATAATTATGTTGCAAAACTGGATAAGACCAAAATAATGAAAATAATGAAGGCTTTTTGAAATGATTGCTCCAATTTTAAGCACTCTTTAAAGATACATATTAGGGGAAATTGCCAGGCACTTTGGACCCAAATCTTTCAAGTTTTATGTTCAGAAAGCCCCTTGTTTCCAAAAGGGATACTAATTTGCATTTCTTCATCTTATTTATAGACATAATCAATGCCTTTTTTCCAAAGGACATTGCTTGTTCTTATTTATTGCAGCTACAGGTGTGGCAGTGGTAGAATAAAATTGTCAATATTTGGATGTGCTGACTGGGTGAGGGGTGAACAATGAAGGCCTATTTGAATATCAATAGGTGTAGAATTCCCATGGGGAGAGAATTCAGTGATGTTGAGCCCACCCAGCAAATTAAACAATAAACATGAATCTGCATTTAACTGTCTTGAACAGATGTTCATCAACACAATTCAGTTTTTTTCTTATTTTAATCAAGAGGCATAGAACAAACACTAATTTATTGGCTTGGGGGGAAGCAGGGGGGTTTGTAAATCCATACTAAGACTACAACCATTAAAATGGTAGAGACTAAAAATCAGAGAACACTTCCATTTTCTTTTGAAACAAGCAGCCAGTACAAACTGAATTGCAAAACAAACAACTATGTTTTATTTTGTTATAGTAAATAATTCATAGCTAAAGATAAACAAATCCTATGACCAGTAACTGCTCCATTTGGTGCTACCTGTCATTACAATATGTTCAATTTACTGTTATATTTAATATATATATATTTAATACATAATCTTGCATGGAATATTGAATTCACATTAAGAGTCTCATCTTAAAAGTATTTAATAAAAATGCAGGTTTTAGAATTACATAATGAAAGCTGCATCGGGTGGAAGTAAATTAGATTATGAGAGATTATAATTAATTAAAAGGAATTCAACAGCATGAATGAATTGAGTTTTGAAAACTTTCACAATTCTCTCTTGTGCTTTTGGAAACAAGACAGTGAACTATAGAGCTGGTGTCTTCCAACACTTCCACAGGGACTTCTCATACTCTATGAAAATAAATGAGGGGGACTTGACATTGCTGAAGCCTGTGGAAAATCCCCTGTTTTAAAGACATCATGAAAATGGATTGTGTTACATTAGATGTAAAAATTTATTTATCAATATATGAAATAAATTTGCTTCTTCTAACCCTTGAAAAAATTTGGTGGTTAAGTCTCAGAAGTGCTGAATGGAACCAGCAGAGAGGTGCTCTCTACTCACCCCTCAGGCTCTGCATGTCTTTGCTAACAAGAGTAGTTCTGCACACTTTTAATAAGGCCACAAAGTGAAAATTTCTCTGAAAGGTGTGTTTATATATGAGTTTCCATAATTATCTTCTCATATTAACAAGTACTTCTGTCAATTTCTCTATTTAGCAAAATGAGTGAAGCCCCTGAACTCTGTGTACAGTTTTCCGTTAATTGGAGCAGGGCTTTGATACCAACTTTGAGCTGCTGGTAGGCAACTGCAAATTTTGCACAATTTGCAGGGAAGTAATGAGATGGAAATGTAAGACCAACAAGCCTTAAGCAGGAACACTTTTCTCTTCACAAAACCCTGGAAAGTTTAGTAACTTGAATTGCTTGAGAATTATTTTCCTAAATAATAATATTTCTTTGGCTTTGGAAATTTTGAATATGGGCTGATTGCATAGACATATTGTACTTGTACCCTTTTTTTTTGTCTTGTTCCAAATAGCACAACAATGCTGCCAAGAGGGTCTTCATGGTTAGTTTAGGATTATCACAGAGCTCATTGCCTGCTCCATTCCTGCAGTGGTAGGGAGTTTACATGAAATGGCAAAATAAGAGGTTATTCTCTAATGCCAGTGGTCAGACTTTCATCAATTTGGCCTGTTTGGATTTTTGCTGGATTTGTTTCTTTATTTTCATTTTGTGTACGTGATGATGCCCTCATCCTCTCTCCATTTTCTGCCTCCCCTTGGCCTTAAACTCAAGCAAAACTTGAGAAATTATTTTGAAAATACTCTATTTTTACTGTCCTTATGCCCCCAAACTGGGGGTGAAAAGTCCCACTTGTCAGTTGGGCTTAAAGGTGAAGAAATAGAAGGTAGAAGACGATGGCTGCAGAAAATTAATTTCTTGCCAGTTTATTAGCACTGGAGGGACAATTTAGGTAAACAGAACAGGAAAATCTTGTGTCCAATAAGTTTTGCAATTTAAGTGGCTTGACTCTACATATATCTATATTCAGAAAGTATCCCATCACCACAATGGCTATAAAGCAATTTAGCAGCTTCAGAAGGAAAAGAAACTTCCTTTTTATTATTAAATTATACAAGTTTATTTGCTAGAACTAGTTTTGCTTAGTAATGAGCTGCAGGTTTAAGCTGTCTGGTACTAATATTATAACTAGGATAATAAACCCAGCTTAAAGAGCTGAGAGCAGGTAGTGAGAGCTGAGTGCTGTATTGTCAGCAGATAGATGAGATACAAAACTGCTTTCTCTGCAATGACAAATACATCTAAAGGGTTGAGTTGGCTTAACAAATGTGCAAAATGGATGCCAAGTAGATCAAAACAAGACAGACACTTAAAAGCGATGTTTCCTGGCACGTTCCTCAGCGTGCCATTTGCAGCCAGTTAAGCCAAGGCACTTTCTGAAGGGAACCACTTTGCTCTTAACAGTACAAAAATGACAACTGCATTTTGAAATTTCTCTAAATATTTCCAGAGAGAAAATACTGGTCATAAAGAGACCAAGCAAAGTTAATGGGTATCGTTTAGTCCCAGTTTATCTCAGTCTGATTTGATAGCAGACTGGGAGCTGAACTAGACTGAGAATCAGAGGCTTAGTGCTGAACTTTGAGTGCTTCATGCTGTACTTGAATACATTTTTATATCCTGCATTACATAACATACAACCACAGCAATAAAACAAGATAGCCCTGGTATATTTAAAATTTAAAAATATGTGTTTCTGATAATCTTGTAAGCAATCAGGTAAGGCTTTTTTTCAGTAAAAGATTTTAGGCATTCAAATGTTTTCTGTTTTGAAAAGCACCTCCCAAATCTCTTCTCCTCTGCCTGTTCACCACAGATTAGTCCACAATTTTTACATAGATATTATCTAGAGAAATAGTATTGAGAATTTAATTGCAATTGTTAATCTGTCTGTTGCATGATGAGATGTTTTAGAGGCCTCTCAGCATATTTGTTCTACTGTTCTGACTGGAGACATTTAAATTCTAAATTTTCCACTTAATTACTTTCTTATGAGATTAATTAATCTGTGCATTCACCTGGCACATACATACAACTCTAGCATTATTCTATTACTTAAGTGCACCAACTCAATAAGATATTGACCTGAAATACTGTCTGGGTTCCAGCAAACTCTGGCATTTCAGTCAATAAGCCAGCATTATGGGCATTTAATTGCTCACACTGAAACACCAGATGAACATATGTGTGTCTACAAGGTAAATAAAAGTTCAGGAAATTACAGGAATATCATAAGCCTTTTAATCAAAACATTTAATAGTGAAGGGTAGAAATGAATTCTTGAAAGAATTATGATGGAAAAGTAGCTTTAAGTAATTTGTAAAATATTTTTAAGACAAAGTGACAGCATCAGCTTGATGGAAGATTTGTACAACGTTTTGTAGCAGTGAATTAATATTGATTTACTAAAAATATCTGTATTGGGATGCAATCATGAAGGGACTTTCACAGAGGGTTTTCTTCCTGTTAATAGATATGCACTGGATGGGCACTTGTTTGGAATTTTGGGATTTGTAAGTGACCTTGTCCTATTTTATTGAAACTTGAAGTATCTCCACTTTTAAGTTGCCTCTCTCCTACTTAGAACTTGCTATGAGATGGAGTTAAAGGACTGTAAAAACATAAAAACTGAAAGGGTGTGGTGGTAATGAAGAAAAGCTCACTGGCAGTACCAGAGATGCCATTTTCTACAGTTTGTAGTTGCAGATAATTCATGGTTTAGCAGTTAAATTGTGATAGACATTATATATATGATGCTAATTTTTTTCCATATTGTATGTGTCATAAAAAAATTGTGGGCTCCTGTCACTTTGCTCATGGGAAATAATGCTGTATTTAAATAAAACCAAAGAGATAACCTTTCTCTAAGCCTTTCACTCTAAAGTGGGCATAGACCACTGTTTTTGTGACAAATATGTATTATTAAAACCATGTTAATAGCCTTGGATGTGAATTGGCATTAAATTAGTGGTAAGGTAATGAAAGATCTGTTTAAGATCTCAAAATGTTCTTAACTTGGCTTCTTGCAGTAATTCACCCTCATGTTTTTTTCAAACACATCTGTCTATAGCATTTAGAATAACATAATGATTTGACTGAATTGTGTACCCAAAAAAGACTATGGGATTTAAGGTGGTCACTTGTCTGCCCTTAGCTACATAGCTGGCATCATATCCTGGAATACTTTCTTTCTCTCTTTTAAATAGCTGTCAGGAGATATGCTAGTCCAGCTTCCTTGTGGGAAGGCATTTATGCAAATCTAACCAGAGTATGCTGTCCTTAAAATGAACATAGCACATTGGATTAAAAAATAATACACTCCCGAATTATTTGATTTATAAAAGGCACACTAAAAATAAAAGGCACACTGAAACTAGTTAGTGGATATTGTTTCACTATTTCTAGAGCTGGTTCAGCAGTAATAAATAAACATTCATGAATAATGTATTCAGCTGTTGACAAAAATGTCAGAAAGTAGTGATTTGTATTACTCAGACACATGTACAAAGACTATAATGTGAAAAAAGAGATGAAGTAGTTGTATAAAGCAAGTTTTGGGTTTTGGCATTATGAAAGTCTTCATATTTTGGAAGAAAATTCCTGAGTGCTGTTTTAGATAATGAGAATGAGATTGTGGGAACCACCCTTGACAGAAATGAGGAAGGAATGCTGAGTCTGAGTGCCCTGGCCTTGAGTGGATGATATTAGGTGATGGTGCAGCCTTGTCATAAAAGCCACATCACAAATACCTATCCCACACACCTCAGTGAGTGACAGTGGAGTTTGTTCTTTTCATCATTTTTATTGGAACAAAGTAGACAACAAACAAAACCAAAAACTGCTGTGAACTTCAGCAGCCAAGGAATCTGTGAACCAGTTGGTTTCACAGGACTGGAACATTCCTGGGACACCTTCTAAGACAAAAAACTTTTTTTGGGAGACTCAGCCAGGTAGTTTGATGACTGAAATAGCTGAGGCTGCTTGATGTCACAGTTATAAGAGAGCCAGAGTCCCAGCTTGTCCCAGCTAGAAGCAGCTCATCACCAATAATGAGGTATTTTATCCCTCTCAGGGAGTGTCTGGAACAGAAGACCTTTGGCTGTCTAAGGCAGACTATAACCATTCTCTGGAATTAGGTCACAATTCCTCACTGCTGTGCATGACTGTTCAAATCTCCTCCTCTTACCCATGGATTGAGCAAATTAAATTGCTGCCACATTCGTGGTGCTTTGTGTATTCAGTTTGTGTCCTTTTGAAAGTCTCTTGACACCCTTTTGCCTCTGTATTTTGGCAAAGTCTGGGTCTCTCGGTCCATGTGGGCTCTTCCTCTGGAGGCCACTGCATTTTTACGCTGGCTCTGCTATGTGGGGATGGCACTGGATGTTAAGAGTCCTGTCAATTTTCTGTTTCAGCTTCAAATTTGCAGCAGGAACTGCTGTCTCAAATTAAGGGAGTTACCACCCTTTGAATTTCTTCATAATGAAAGGCATGTCATCCCAGGAAGAGTGTTCTGGATGTGTCCTGCATTTTATCACTAATTCTGCTATGAACTGATCTTTGTACCATTATTAGGAAAGAAGTAACTTCCTTGAATGTCACTTTTTTACTTTCCCAAGTCTCTTGCCTCTGGGATAACTTATAGGTAATTAAATTCTGATGAATTTCTAGTGATGTTGTTTTTCAATGGAAAATTGGTCTCTTCAACAAACGAAATTTTTGTTCACCAGAGAATGTTTTCAGGGTTTTATTTAGTGAAAAATCATCCAGCGTCTTTAAGGAAGGTGTGGTGGGGATGGCACTACAGTTTGGATATAAGCCTAAAAAAATTTAGGCAGAACCATTAAAATGAACAAAACCCCCAAATTTGAAAACGAATGTTTTGATTTTAATAAAATCACAACTTACCTGAATGCTCTGATTTAATCTGTGCTGATCAAAATCTCACAGGGAGGGAAGGCAGGCTCATTTTTCTGTCCAATTCTAATTTAAGCTTTCTAGTTCAAGAACCACTTCTCCTGTGTGTTTGATCCTCAGCCCTTATTTTTCCTTCCCCTCCTGGAGAATGCAGCCAGCAGCCTTTGTTCAGTCCTGTCATGCAGATGCAAAGAGCTTTGGCAGGCTGCACTTCGCAGAAGTAAAAATCTTACTCAGAATTCCTCCTAGACAGAAGAACCTGCACTTGTATTAAAAATGGCTGAAAGGGAATGACACATCTGTGGTGTCACTCCTGGTGACCACAGACTGACCTAACCAATCCAGTTTTCATTAAACTCCTAGAAAAGAATGCAGAATAAAATGAGAACAGACAGAGGGAAACTGTGCCCTGGCAATTTCAGCAGAATTTTTTTACTGTCTCTAGAATCAAACGTTTTTCTTTGAAAGCAATGTCAAGCAGAGTTGTGCTGACTTGAGTGCTCTCTGCTTACCTTTGTTGATGCTAATTTTCATGTGACATTTTGGCTTCCATGGACAATGACACGTCAGTGAAAGAACACAGCTCACGTCCTTGCACTGCTCTCAGTCCAAGTGCTGTTACATTTCTGTGCTCCAGTGATGTGAAGCAGCTGGAAGGCTCCTGTCCTTCACACCACCAACAAATGGCTATTTGCTCTATGTTTTCTCTGTCATCATGCCAACAATCTCAGCCTTTGAGGAAATGGTAGTGTGGCCAACAAGGAATATGGCTCAGATGGTAAATCTAAGTTTTAACTTGCCTGTAATTGTCAGTGTTCCTTTTTGGAGACCATCACAAAAGACATATATTTGAATAATCTTAATGAGCAAACTCTCCTCTGCAGAAATATAGAATAACAAAATCCAGTTTTGTCTTCGCAATTTAGTACTAAAATCAGAACAGTTTCCAATGACTCTTTTCCCATTAGCAACTCCAGAAATAATTTTTTCTGGCAAGGGTGTCATGTGAGATGTTTTGAAATTGCTGCACCTTCAAATGCAACTTGTAGGGGGAAAAAGTCTTAGCTTGTACATCACTGACCTGGATATTTTCCTGGTGATTTCAGAACATTTAAGTGTTCACTTATAAAATTTGTGACTCCACGATCAGCCCACAAAGGAATGATATCTTGTGAGTGAACAAACTACTTTCCAATCTTAAAATAAAGGCAGGCTTTTGGAGTCATGTGCACCTTAACTTCTAGTGCAGCTGGAATTATAAGATCATTTAGCTTTGTTTGTTCTTCATTGGTCCTGAGTAGAACACATTTACCCAGTGGTTTTAATTTACTTCAAGCACACAATAATACTCCTGTGACTGTTCTATAATGAGCTGTTAATGAACAGATCTCAAACATTAAAAGTGAATTTCTGCTATATAAGTTTTTTATGTAGAAGAGAAGTACAAATAGGTCCACTCTATATGGAGTTTCTTATAAAGACTATGTATTTCTGTGGTGTTGTATTTCTGTGGTGTTTCTGGCTTCTAAGTTCCTTCACCTGTTAGGGTTTTGTCCTTTATTCACTGTTACAATCTCCTCATGCTGCCTTCACAGGGCACATAAACAATTGCTTGGGTTTTTTGTTTTCATTCTTTATAAAAAGTACTATAATAGACATTCTTAATATAGCATTTAAGGATACATTTGCATTTGTTCATGTAAATACTGAAAGTTATAGGTCACTCTACTGTTTCTTAGCTGGTCTTTTTTAAGAAATCCCAGTCTAAATTGATTTATGTAATTTTATTTTATTTTTGTAATAGTTTGTCTATATGAGTTTAAGTAATGCATTTATATTGCAACTGAATTATCAAATAGGCTTAAAAGCTGGTATTTAAAACAGCTAGTAATATATGTTACTAGTTATTTCCCTTCATTTTGGCCTTCCTCAGTCTGCTTCACTAGAACTACTACACATCAGAATAAAGACCTTAAAGTAGTAAGATCAAAGCTTACAGCTTCGTCATATTGGTTTAAAAATCCACCTGATAAAGACTGTAGTCACTATTAAAACCATGAAGTCTGATTCATTTTTACTTTTGAATACATTTGGCTTGCAAGCAGACATCTCATATCAAAAAATTAATATTGGATTTTATGGGAAGACTGTACCAGAAAAGAACAGTTTTTACTCATTTAAAATGAAAGGTACGAGGAGTGGGAAGTATAACAAGTTTTATCCCACAAGAAATTTATAAATTACTAAAACTTTAGAATGCACATTAATTACATTTATGGAAAAACCTTAAACTTTTTGTTCTCACAAAGTTGTCCCTGCCTTATTTTTGAAAAGTTAGTTCAGTGAATTCTGAATTCTGAATGAAGTAGTAACTTATTTCTGATAATTTTTAGTCAGTCTCACCATCACTCTCCAATCTTCCCAACAGACTCATCCATGGAACAAACAATTCATTAATGTAACTTCCTCATGTGATCGCAAATGATATGCATTGACTTAAATAATAGTTGAGTCAGATCATTTAGTAGACATGAAGAGGATGAAAGGAGATAGTTTAAACTTTAGTATTTTCCTTTTACTCTGATGTGTTTCACATTCAGGTAAACCCCGTGATTTTGTTGCTCAGATCCCATTTTTTAATCTCACATCCATTCCCCATGTGTCAGTTGGGAACATCATGACATCACATAGTTTACATCAGGGCACAGAGTTTATAGCCCTTAGAAAAGTCAATTTCTAACACTTGATATTTTCCAGCTTTTGTTTTAATGTACGGAAATAGCAGAAATAAGTATTCCTTTATTAGTTTTATTTAGTTTTCAATTATATAATTAATTAATAATTAATTATATAATATTTTTATCTGTTCTGTGAAAATGTTATTATAAACAAACCAGGTATGAGGTGAGGAGAAAAACCTTTGCTGTAATATTTAAATATGTAACTATATATGGCCTAGAGGAGGTTTATTAGCTTCTTAAGGCAATAGTAAAGAATTTAGTACCTTAAAGCCATTGGAGATTGCTCTTATTTATGGAGAATAAAATAGTCTGGTCATAACTGAGGTCAGATCATGTTTTTATGAACTAATGACTCCTTTGAGAACAGGCCAAGTGTGTTGCAAAGTGATTTAGTACAAATTCATGTTACATGGTTTATGATGCCTCAATGCCTTTTATTGTCGTAGTTTTATAGAACTACATTAAATACATGGGTTAGGGGGTTTTTTCCTATCTGTGATTGGAAGATCACATATAATTTGGGTTTGGGCAGGAGTAAAAATAGTTTCTTTCTGTCTGTCTGTCTGTCTGTCTTTCTTTTTTAAGGACTTTCTATAGGTATGGTATTCTGTTTCCTACTTTACAACTGTGGAGATGCTTTGGTTTCTTTGGATTCCTTCATTTCTCTTGGTCAAACTTTCTGGTTCATGACTTGCATCTCAAAGCATGGCTGAGTCTCATTTGTGCTTTGTCACCAGCTTCTATTTCCAATATACTTTTCTCAGTTGCTGTGGGTTGCATCAAACTACTGCCTGGAAATGAGCTGCAGAGCTTTATTCTTTATTCTCCAGCACTGGCTGAGGGATGATTTTATTGAAGTAGTGATGTAGAACACAACAGTTTACTTGTGAAGTTCCTGCCCCTTCTGACTGTGGATAAGGACTTTTTCCTTCACAGATTTCTCCATAAAGCCAGGTGAGAGACATCATTTATATAGTGAGTTGAAAGGCCTTGATTAGAGGAAAATCCTGCAGGAATGAATTCTTTATAGAAGGCAGCTGAGGAATGCTGCTCCTGTCAAGAACTGGAAGGCAAATAAGAATGTAATGAACTAAGCAGTGACAAAGTCACCTCTGAATTTTATTTGCATATAAGAGGAAGGCTTTGAGTTTGTTACCTGACAGCACCAAAATATCAAAACACTGGACAGTACCCTTTATGAAGACATTTTCTTCACATTTATGGGGTTTATGCAGCTCCTGCTTTAGCTGCTGGGAAGGACTACCCTTTGAACACAGGAGTGGATGATCTCAAGGCTGATCTAGTGTGCCACTACATAATTTCTATACCTTAAAACTGCTGGGTTTTCATTTGGTTTAGAAATTATGAAAAAAAATGGGGGAGGAGAGACCAGATCCAGAATAATAAACGTTTATATGTAATTGAAGGTTCTAATTTACTATGAACTAGTTTTGTAATTTTGTTCTTAGTCTCTTTCACTTCTGATCAAACAGAACATGCTAAAACTGAATGTAAGCTACATTTGGTCACTTTGTGAGGGCTAAAACTTGAGCATCCATTCCACAAAGAGCCATAGAAAGGTAGGTTGGTGTTGAGTAATGTGCACCAGAGAGCAATAACTCAAGGTAATTGCACATCTTCTCCCCTGTTTCACACACAGGAATTCCCATTTTAAAATAACTTTAGCTCCTGCTCTTCCTATTGCAGTACAGTCAAAGACACTGGAAAAAACCTATATCCCTTAATTTCCTTTTGATTTGTGCCAAGGAAAGAAATATATATTATTCATTATAGTATTGTTTATTTATTATTTATATTTTCTACAGAAATACATATGTATATATGCATACAGAAATATATACATATATATATATAAAACCTTTTTCTATTTATCTGCTCTTTTGCTGTCTTGCTTGGTTGGTGTTTGACCGTAACCAGGGTTGTTAAGAACTGACATTAATTGTAGGTAATTACATTTATTGTAAGATATAACTTGACATTATTAACATTATTGATTACATATGTGTCTCTACAAAGTATATAACAGGAAAAATACACATTCCCTTCCTACCATTCAAAAAGCTGAGGAGAACCAACCCTTCTCTGTTATATCCACATGAAAACTCTTTGGAAAAAAAGATAAGCAGCCTTTGTGCTTATGTTGAAATGTGTTGTTAAATACCAAGAGCTACTACAACACTTTTAAGATGCTGATACATCTTCCTAAGTGGGAAGTTACCACCATTTTGTACATTGAAATACTACATTTCAAGGAAATAGTGACTATTTAGTAACTCTCTGCATCTGCTGCAAAATTAATATTTAGATTTCTTTAAAGCAAAGACTGGACACAAAATTTAGCTCCTTTAGTGTCTCTTGTTTTACCATATCTTTTAAGCTTTTTCATTTTGTATATAAACCAGTTTTAAAATACTCTGGAAATGCTTACAGATATTAATGTTCTCAAAATAGAAATTAGTCAGTGAAACAAGAAGGAGTATAGTTACTTTAAAAAAATAACTTCTGGGTCCCTACAGCATAATTTGCCTTTTTGGATATAAGATGTATTTACAAATTATAAAACGCTTGCTCAGTATCCATAGTTTAATTTTTTCTTACAACAGTATATAAAGGCTGAAAAAAGGAACATTTTTTAATTTAGTATGAAAGTAAAATGAAGAAAGAATTCCCTACATGCACAAATACATCCAAGTGTGCCAGCCTGCAGCCAGTCAGAAAAAGCAAATTTCAAATGTGATATCTCTATACAAACAATATTTATTATTGAGTCAAATCTCTAAATTGTTCCATTTAAGCCCTTCAGAGATAGAGAACAAGGTGATTACTCCAGCTACCATTCTAGTGAAAACTCCTGAAATGGGAGGAGGAAAACAGCTGGAGCAAGGCCATCAAATAGTTAAAATAGTTGTAGTACCAATAAAAGAGTTGATGACTTACTGGAATCAATCAAAATACTGTAAGTATTTTCTCACAGCTATTACAATGTTTGTGTAGAAAAAGACCCTGAATATCCTGAATCTGTGCATTATTTCATGTTTCTGGTTAATTTCACCATACTAAAATCAATTTCGAGATAGGATGGAATTCTTAATTTTTATTTGGTTTCAAATAAAACTTCTTTGTGTGCTTCTGACTCCTCCCAATGTTCATTACACCTGCAATAATTTGGTCTTGGGTTAGATTTGATTAGGCATAGGTTTCCTAATTACATCCTTGAGAAGGATCATGGAGATGAAAGGTGAATGAAGAAATTCTGTAACCATTTGTGTTGAGAGTGGCAAAATATTATTGTCTTTAAACTCTGAATGTGCTGGCAGTTCTTTGGCTCTAGAAAACATTTCTAGGGAGTTTGCTGCAGGCACTTCAGTAGAATCAGCTGATAAAAAGCTGTTTATTAACTAGTTATCAAGACCAGCTTCCAGGAAGTTCCCTGGAGCTGAAGGCTTGCATTTAGCCTGATGGGTAGGTGGATCTTTCTGTCTGTTCAGCTTCAGACCTTGAAAACTCCCTGAAATTTCAGTCCTGCATTTCTAGATCCTGCTGAGAAATTGGATTTATTAGTCTGATTGTACTTCAATGCTGACTTTCAACACAGAAAGTTATGCTGTGGTAACCAATCAGCTAAAGCACACAAAAAATAGCTTATATTTCTTTTTCTGATTGTATCATTCTTTATAAGTGTCATCTCAAGGATGAAAATTAAATTAAAAATAATTAAGAACTAATCCCTTAGCTTTTATATGAAAGTGTTAAAATATGATGGAATTACAACTCCTTTTCATAGGATTTCTATCCAACATTATTTTGGGGCAATTTCAAGTGCTGGAAATCAGTACAACTCCTAAATTTTCAGTGAAACTATGCCAAGCTATACACTTTCAGAATTAGCTGAGTTTAGCAATCCTTATTCTATTAAAAAACCCCAAACCCTTTTATTGATGTTTCATATAAATGTCAACATTCGATTGTTTACAAAGGTTTTAGAACAAATGAACATTTTTTTCCTTTGACAATTAGACAAAATAATTTAACAAGAACTTTTTAGTAGAATCATCATAAGAAATCTTAAGAAAATATTAATTAGAACCCTAAGCAGTTTGCAGCTCTTGATTTGCCCAGAGTTTGCATTCAGCTAGTGTCCAATATAAATATTCCCTGTTTGAAAACTGAGAGCACCTGTGGAGAGACAAATCCTTTGAAGTCTCTTCACTCCTCTATGGCCTTGAGTGATTTCCTTGAGATCTTGAGCTGTTTTTCAGTTGGACTGAGGGTCATTTCGAAAATGCATTGCTGAAGGTTCAAAAAACTGGAAGAAAAGTTAGAGAGGTTTAAGCCGAGGGTTGTTAACAGCAACTGAGTTAACCAACAAACCCACATGATTTCTAACTCAGCAGACTCAAAATAGAACTGCATTACAAGGGAGAATCCTCTTAGAATATGATGCTCATTACCTGGATCATCAAAGCTCAGTTGTTAAATATGTATAGCAATAACTTTTCCTCCTAAACTTTATTTTCCCAATTTTTAAACTGAAAAATGATGTAACAATATGCACTACAAGCTTTAGAATATCGATATACTGAAGCTAAATAGTTTTCCTGCTTGTTTCTTTCTCTGTTCTTATTTTTTCCACTTGACATCATTAGCATCTTTGACTTATTATGTAACTCTTTTCCTTCCATCCTGCTATGTTGTCTGCATCCTAATAATATCCAGGACTCAGCAACTTTGGTCCATGCAGTGACTTTGTATCTTTCCATGCTCCCAAACATAAAAGCTGGCTTCTGCTTCTTTTTCTGAATATACTGTCAAAATTTTAACATCATCTCCTTATCTAGCTTGATTCACTCCATCATTCCATGTTTTATTACATGAGAAAGTGTAATATAATGTTATATATAAAAATTAAGATAGATAAATTTAGAAATAAGATGCATAAGATGGCATATGCAATGTGAGTTACGTGGCAAAGGTAGTACTTGCAGCTCTTTAAAAGGGGACTCTGCACTCTAAATCAAGCAAATTTTAAAACAAACTAAGTTTGCAATTCACCTACCAAGGTCACTGCCATAAATTGTAATTCAGCTCAAGGACTTAGCAAGATTGAAAACAGAAAACAAAGCCAACATATGCTGTAAGTCAATATAAAAAGCTAGAATTTCTTTTTCCTCATTTGCCAGAAAGGTTTGCTCTTCTTCAGGAACTTTTCTATTTGGCTAATTTAGACACAAACGTGCCTTGTTGGTTACTGTGTAGAGGTTCTTGTGGTGGCAGATATGACTGTACCCTACAGAACATGAACCACAGAAATGTGTCCATCCCCCATGGATAAACCATGAGGAGGCCACATCTTCAAACCTTCCACCTAATTTAACTGACCTTACACAAAGAGGGAGTAAGTCCTCTTAGAGCAATTCTGATGCTTTATGTTTTTCAGAGTATAACTATCACAGTGATACCACTATAGTTAGCACCTCTCAGCATTAATCTATAAAACCTTTTGAGAGAAAGGGGAGCTTATTTTACAAGTATCTTACAGCATTGTCTGTGGTCTAAAAACTAGCATCTGTTATTTCATATATTTTGTGGTCCTTCGGTTCTATCACGTTCTACCAATATACAGTCTAACAAAATGCAGACAGAGAACCTTGTTAGTTTAATTTCTTTGTTTTGACCAATACAATTTTTGTTCTGCAATTGTTACTCTCCAGTGAAAACCAATTTACACTCAAATATCTTATGTATCAAGTTGCACAGTGGATGACTGCTATTGTATAAGAATGTTTTACCACTTGTTTCAATGAAGAATTGAACCCTTTATTTAAATATTAAAACCAGAAGGTGAATGTTGTCCCCATCCATGTATAAAAAGCATTCAAGTGAATGACTTAATTTTATCCTGGAATATTTTTCTTTTCTTTTTTCCTCAGAGAATGATGCTCTTTTGATTTAAAATATTTAAAAATATTAATCTTGCAACGAAATTTTGCTACTGAGCTTCCTGGTTTGCAAAGCCTGACTTGGTGCAGTATGTATGGAAATATAAATATAGAGTTCAGTCTAAGATACTTTTGGTGTCTGTCCAACTCTGGCTGCCCCTCCCTGTGAGGGGCACAGGTTACTCAGAGAAGCTGTGGATGCCCCATCCCTGCAAGTTTCCAAGATCAGAGTGTATTGGACTTGGAGCAGCCTGGTTAGTGGAAAGTGTCCCTGCCATGGGAGGGGTGTGGAATTCTCTGATCTTCAAGCTCCCCTCCAATCCAAACCAGCTTATGATAACACTCAAATGTTTAAAGGTGTACATTTTATTGAAAACATCTTCTTCTTTATACAAACTTCCAAATCAAAAAATGTCTGTGTAATTTACATACTCTTAGTTTACATGTATAATAAGAGAAAAGGCTGAAGAAAAAATTATTAAATGGAGAGGGAAGAAAAAGTTATCCAAGGAGCACTTTGAAAAGTACTCAGTCACCAAGGTTCTCATAAATCTTACTGGGTACAATACATAAAAATTACTTTTTCATTTCTGTAATATATGGTCCATTATTTAAGCCATAAGAAAATTGCTTACTAGTCTACTGAACTGGTGCCAAACAGCTTAGAGAAGAGCTCCTCATTTCATGCAACTCTGTGTCATTACATTAACAAGGCTGCTCATTCCAGCTGAGGCTCTGAATCCAGGACATGAAGTAAAACCTGTTCTTACACTTCCTTCAGAGCCAAAGGAAGAGTCTGGCCAGAAAATAATGATAGGAGTTGAAAATGACCTTTGATTCCAGTGATAAAAATCTGTTTCTACAAACAGGTTCATGAAATGCCTGATTTATTCTCTGTGTACCTCCAAAAACAGTAGGTAGCTGTTCAGTTTAAGCTCATGAATTGTTGAATGATGTTCTGCACTCCAAGCTACACTAATAAAAACCCTAGAAAGCTGCACTACAACAATTGGTGCAAGAAAATTGTTTATTTCAATTAATTAATTAGATTTATTCCTCTTTCTGTTTTTTAAACAAAAGCCACATGAACTCAAAAATGTAACTTAAAAAAGCTAATATACCTGAAATACTGTACAAAATGCACTTTTAAAATTGAATAAGCTGAGCAATACTGTAACAATATTAAATCTATTGGGCCTGAGGGAGCCAAAGATTAACTGCCCTTGAAGCATGCCATGCTTTGTTCGCCTAACTTTTGTATCTCCTCTCTTTGAAATGAAAAGCTTACATATTTTTAATATATTTTTAAAGAAGAAGAATCCTGATTGTTGAAAGTAACAACTGATGATACAACATTTGAATTAAAAACCTAGCAGTGTATATCACAATTATTAGTTATAACTGAGTACACAAATGGGAAATGTAATTTAGGAAGAAGAGCTTGGTCAAAATTTACATAATTGTTTATATTCTTCATGATTCAAAACACATCAGCTGTCAATACTGTTTTCTTTTCTAAATCTTGCTGCTGGATTTCTGTCATCCTGTACTGCTACTACACAACATCATTTCTGAGCTTCTGAGCATGTTGGTGAGCTTGCACAGTAGCATTTAAAAATATTTATAGTCAGCACTTAGTCCTAGACTTTGGAAGGATTTAAAAAGCCTGTTTTTAATGTTGTTATTAACATACAAGGTTTAGTGTAAATATTTCATCTCTACCAAGGGAAATGGCAATTGTGTTCCAAATATTTCTAGATCCAAAATGTGAGTGGTTGAATGAAATCACTGGAGTCTCAGCAAGCTACACAAGCTGAGGAGCTGGCCTCTAAACAGAAGGTGTCATGATCAGACATGAGCTTTTCCAACACCTCCCTTCTCTGACTGAGAGAAGTAATTTCCACACATAGTCAATATTTTAACAGCAGGATCAGTAACTCTGGCCCAAATGCTAAATTTAGCTCTGGGCAGGGTTGGAGTGGCCAGGAGTTGGCAGCTGTGACCTCTTGAGAGACATCTGCAGAACATTTGTAAGAGACAGGTGACTCCTACCTTCCTGCCCTCAGTTCCATAGCAGCTGCTGGCAGCACACTCCCTATCTGAGACAGCATTTTCAAGATCACACTGACAGCAAAACTTGGAGTCTGGTGGAGCAGCAGCCTTGCAGCAGAGCTAAGGTGCCACCAACCAGCTGCTCAGCACTGTCTCATTTCCTCTGAACTGCAACATCTCTTGGCTGCCCACAAGATTTCCCTCAGCCAGCTTTACCTTTACTCTAGGAAATAAAGGTACAGCCTGATCCTCACTCATACCAGATTTCCAGCCTCTGTTTTTATTGATGTGGGGACTTTTTGTGCATTTGGTGCTATCTAAATACCATCATTATCTCTCTAGCTGTCCTAAATAAAGCAAGATGTAGCAATCATATTGACTGCAATGTACAGTGAGATCCAAAACTCTATGGCAACAAGGCAAATTAATGTATTTTTTACCAAGGAAATAGGGCACCATTAACTGTATTTAGGCAAAAAGGGGGAAAATAAACTTAAAGGTTAATGACTGATTACTGACTGATTATTCTAGACATGCTCAATTTGCAGGGCACATGTCTCTTCTGGACTTCATGGTTATCTAAAGATGTAATCACTCTCTGCCTGATTCAAACAAACTTAAGCAAAGATTTTTCAGCTTTACCTGCATAAGACAGTACAGTTATATGAAAAAAAAACAGGAAAAATGTGTTGAAATGTACAAAACTAGGGACTCTTGATTCACAAACATTATACTGCAGTTATTAATCCTTTATACTAAATAACATTTTGGGGAGACATGGCACTAGCTCACTGAGAAAACCATAGGATATTAAAGTTCTTATCTCTTTCACTTCATTCGTCAACAGATATTTCTACCATTCCTTACTGCAGGTTAAGAAACAGAAAATTTAAGATCAGTTTGTTTGCTGAGAATGACATCCTATGCTGTCTTACAGAGAATATTCTGCTCAGTGCAGCACAGGTTAGAGAGAAGTGTTTACATTTCCCCTCCTCAAATAGCCTTTCTGCATTGTACTGAGTGCTACAGAAGATTTTTTTTGAGAAAACATTCTACTATTCCTCAGAAAGAACTGATAAACTGAGTTGCAGCAGTAAATGAACAAATTGAAATAATTCTGGCCAAGTAAACATGTTACATATTATAGACAAGTATTCAGAAAATTTACTACTCACTTCCATAGTGTCTTTTGAAAGATAAACAACCCAGTACACCAGGTTGAATCCTGCAAATGCCACTGGAAAGAGGATCCTGGAATACTGGTCTATTTTACTTGCACCTCCAACAGCTGGTGGTTGTGGTGGGGCTGGTGGAGCAGCAGGCAGTGGTTGACACTGGGATGCAGTATTTGATATTATGCTGGGTTCAGGAGACTGCTCTGCCTGAGATATTATGGAGTTTACTCGCTTCTTCAGGTTAGAGTTGGAGTCAGAATGCTGTGAAAGAAAAAAGAAGAGGGTGAAAAACTGGTAATTTGGGTGCAGAGTCTTAGGCTCTTAGACTTCTTTCCACCTTTTAACTTAACTTTCTGATTTTATTGTTGCTTCTCTGCTATAGTGTAATCTCAGAAAATCACAAAAATAATGCCTCTATACAGAAGGATGTTTATGGCCTAAAGCTTGGTTGTAAAGCCATGAAAGAAGATGTGCTTTTCATATTTTTAACACTGTGATAATTGGAAGCTCCAAGAGAGAAAAAGAAAAGATGGAGCTAAAAGGAAAAGAAGGTGATGGTGTACCTAAATTGCAGTAGATTGATATGACTGAAGTTTGTGTAGATATGGATCAAGATTAAACACAACAGCAATATGGGCTGGCTCAGGTGCAATCTTCCTTGGCTGAACCCATTGATGGGTTTGGTAAACACTGAATGGAGTCAAGCAGTCATGCAAGAACTAGAAAACTGCTGCACAAAAGCCATGGAGTAACTTTACAGCTGCTGAAGACATGAATGCTAAATTGTCCTCTTGTTTTTTCTAGGATAAAATTTAATTTTAAAATATATCTCAAAATTCCCCCACCACTTCCATGCATACAGCTGAAGAAAAATATACTTAACTGTAATGGGACTATTTTGATTTTTATTTATGGTGAAATGTAACCAAATTACTCCCTTATTTTGTGCAGTATTCACAGCCAGGTCCAATTACTCTTCAGAAAGCTGTATGAAAACTCATCAAGATTCATCTAGAACTCAGAGACATGTAGAGCTTATCTCTTAGTCACTAGGCTAACACACATGTTCATTTTGTACATGTTTTATCTGTGGCCCTTACTTTTCTTTCACAAGAGCAGTAATAGAGTTCTTCCTTCCAAAAATGACTTAGGAACAGGATCTAACACAGGCTCTAAGGCTGCTCTAATGGATATCAATTACCCACTTTCACAGTAGTGTCAAACAGGAGGAAATAGTCAAAAAAACCTTGCTGCTACTGCCACATCCCAGAATGGCCATTAGGAGATGCATGGCAGAGCTGTAAGATTCATCTAATGGCTGAGAAGATACAGAAGGATGCTGAGAGTGACTTCATTTGTTTGTTGTTTGGTTTGATATGAAGTACTGTAGTGTTCTGTTAATATGGAGCTTCAGCCTAAAACTTTGTCCATAATGAATTGCAAAACTCAGTTCCCAGATTATTGACTAAAAAATCTTGTGCACAAAATCACACAACATCCACAGATGTTCTTGCATTTGAATACAAAGCTTTTTTGGTCAGCAGAACGAGATGACCAAATGACTGAGGCAGATGAGGGAAGTCTTGGACAATGTAAATAACTCCCAATATAACAGCACATATATCCACAGTAAAATGGAAGACTAATATTGGAATGATTTTAAGGTAGAAAAATGCTATTAGATAGGCAATTTCCAAAGTCATTCTTCAGGAGTGATTTAGTGACAACCATTCACTTAAATGTAGCCTGCTGTCAACATTTTTGGGATTTATCTTGCAGGATTGCTAAGCATGGGAACAGATTTTAGTCAGTCAGATGAATGACTGAGTCATTAGAAGGAAAGAAAGCATTTTTTTATATACATTGCCCACTCTTGTTCTTGGACCACAATTTCTAGATAACAGACTAACCTAGCACAACTGGTGTCTCCTGGGTGACTTAAAATATTTGTAAGAGGAATTATCCTTCCAGAAGTCATTGTTACTGTCAGAGAATCAGAACAACTGACATTTCTACAAGAAGATGCCAAGTTCTGTTCATGAATAAATGGACTCATATCCAACGAAAATTAGGGAGAGATGGATTCCTCACAGTTGATTTTAGTCTAAATAAAAGGTGAAGAGAACATCATCTTACTTTAAAAGCAAAAAGGTACTTTTTCTGTATGTATTTCCCTTACCTATTGCCCTTTTTCTTCCCCTACAACCAGTTACCACTTCAAATTTTCCCTCTATACATTATATATGTCATGTTATGAATGGGTATTAAACAGCATTCCTGCTCTGTGCCTATCTGGAACACAGATGTTTAACTTTGCATTTTCCAGTAACACAGCAAGCAGCAGATAGATTTAAATGGAGGATGATTACAGATGTGTCACAGAAACAGAAAGAGGGTTATCCGTGTCCACTTGCTCTAATCATAATAATAATCCTACTTTATGAACAGACTGGCTGGCTGAGCCTGCCTTCCTGCTTTCACTCAAGTTCTATCCCATTTTGCCTGCATGCTCTGCTTTGAATAGAACTGTACAAGTTGTAAGATACCTTGTTTTTCAATTTAATGGGAATAATTTGACCTTTTGTGTAGAATATGTGGTTCCTAAAAATACAAGTGTAAAGGTGAACCTTAGCCCTTTTTATCTGCAGTATTCTAGTACAAGGTGGGTCAAATTCTACTCTGGATGATTCAAGCATGAATTGGAAATTACAGTGCTGAGGTGATGGAGTTAATAGTAAGTAGAACAGACGTCGTGTATGGTCTTTGAATGATGTTTAGTACTGAACATCTTTAGAACATGGAGGTAGTAAAATCTTTGTGATCATTTGAATAGGCACTTGGTAAAGTGTAATCCTGGTCATTATTTATTTATATTTATTAAATCTCATTCCTATAGAAGGAGGATTGCTAAAGTAGAAGGTTTATCTCAATGTGATTTCATCTCGAGAAAAACCCTGAGTAGCTCTTTACACTGTCTTAAACACTCCTATGTCCCCATAACAGCAAACTCAGGGTCAAGTTTATTTTCTTCTAAATCCCTACTCAGGATATGGAATTCTAAGTCCAAATTTATCTCAGATGTGTAATGAGGGTGTTTCTCAGTATGGGAGCTGCTTGTAGACCAGACTGCTGCCCCAGAACCACAGCTCATATTTTTCATTGGAATTCACTCCTAAACCAAGAAGAGAGGGCAGTGAGGAGACCATATAATTTCTCATTACAGTTTTTCTGAACAGCAGCTACAGTAATTTTTCTACTATATCTAGATTTAACTTCTCCTTTTGACAAAGATTACATACAATAACATCATGAAATGTTAACAAAGCACAGAGAGAAATGGAAACAAATAGCCTATTTTGCATAGCTCACAGAGATAATCGCTCAAGTAAGGACTGTTTTACAAGTAGCAGGAACAAGAAGCCTGAGGCAGGGCACACTGTGTCATCAGGAAATAATGGGCTTTCTTGAGTTACTGAATCTTAATTCAGAGGAGCACTCTTGCACTCATGTGGAATGTTAGTCCCATCAGGCAATTAAACTTGCAACTCTGTATGAGCAGGCAGTGACAGAGAACAGCTTGGCAGTCCATTGTTTAATGTGAGGCACCACCACACTGCACTAGGGAAACACTGCCTTGTGGATGGGCTGTGAGGTGTAGTCTGCCATCTCATTAGGCTTTTGCAGCCAAGCTCTCTCATCCCCTGGAAACCTCACAAAGTACTCTCATCCTGTCTATCAAGCTCTACTCTCTCATAACTCTCCTCAATATCACTAGAATTTGCTTATAGTCAGAATATCTCAGGAGGCTTTCACCAAATTTCTTGCCTTCCAGACCCAAAAAAATACAGCCTACATAACCTTTAAGTAAACAGAATTCTTTGTCTGCTTTTTCTGATTTTTTTTGTGCATGCTAACTGTGATTTATGAATGCACTTTGTTCTTATGTTTCTTCCCCTCAAGAGGTTTCTGTAATTCATATTTGTAGAACTCTCTTCTCTGCTGCTTTGTACTGGAAACGCATATTCTCACTATCTGTTTAGTTTGTGATCTAACAGTAACATGAGTATCTTATATATGCAACCCAGATACTAGCTAACTTTAAACAAATATCTGTGTGTCCTTCCTTATCTCTCTTTTACTCACATCTCTTTTTCCTGCTGCAATGCAGTAAAAAGGGGTTCATGAGAATAAACTCTAAAAGTTTAGATTAAAATAATGTGTTATTTCTCCTTTTCTTCATAATTTATTTGATGAAAGACACTGAAATTTCCTTATATTAAAACACACACACACAAACCAATCTAGAACCAGAATTCAGTGTTAGTAACAGGCAGAATGCCTAATTAAATGTATAATATTTTTTGCCTCTGCTCATTAGAAGATAAAGTTTGAGTAATTTCAGCCATTACAGACATAACAGCACATGCTAGTAACTTATGTCCCAAATGGGGAGTTAAACATGGTTCAGCCCCTACATCCACCTGTGTGATCAGTAAAAACTCTGCTTAGCTACTGAACAATCCACATGCAGCATCTTCCAGCAGGAAAGTTCATTACATTGTGCAACATCATCTTTTGGCCATGTATTAAGGAACCCTCATTCAATACAGTCCTGTGCAGTTTAGTAACCATCTCATGGCACAGATTTATTATAAGCCCTAATTTTGATACTTCTTTGAGTATCTCATCTGATTAAAAAAAGTCTATTGCAAATAATGTGTAATATTTTTAGACACAAGCAGTGTCCTGCATAATCGAAACCTGAATATAGTTTAGAAGTCATCAATAGCTATAGCTTTAGGCATCTCCTTAGGAATTCTAAATTACCTTTTCTAGAAGCACTGAGGAAAACTTGTTTTCATCATCTTTTACCCTAGTAAAAGGGTTAAATCATGTAGGTTAAATTATTCACTTGGAGTATGGAAAACCATGTTCAAATTCTTTCTTAACCTCCAGGAACTGAAATTTGCTTCTCTCAGAATATAGCCTAAACCTCAGGTGAAGATGAATAAGGGGAGAGGCTGTTACTTTATTACTTCAAAGTTATTTTACTATGTATGGAAAAATCTAAAGATCTATAGAGGCAAAAAGCATAACTGAAAAATACTCCATGCCTATTGTATTAGAATTGCTGTCATACAACTGGAACCCTGGTCATTCTCTTTTCAATGGGAATGTGCTACTGTAGAGTTTCTTCTTAACATTTATTTATAGCGTGCCAGAAAAACCATATAATTGGCACAGAGCCTCTCTGCTGTCAAAATATGTTTTACATTAAACAGATTTAAATTTTCAAAGCTACATTTGGCTCTTAAACCTATCAGTCTGTCCCTATGTTTTTTCCCTATAATTAAATTTACTTTATTTTGTTCTCACTACCCTCCTGCAAAAAAAAAGTACAGGCATTAGGCTTCAGTGTTCTCAGTCAAGACCTTAAAGCATGTAGCTGTTTCTAGGATGATTCCTAAAGGGTGATCGTGATCCAGAGAGAAGTACTCTGTTACACCAGGGTACTCATTAAACATACTCAATATATTCTGACATAATTATAGGAAACTAAATCCTCTATACCAGTGACATATGGCTGCTCAGCAGTTGGCCAGGGTTGTTAAAGAGAATGAGAATCCTTTCCTGCCCAAGCCATGTTGTTTTGAAACACAAGGCTGGAGGGAGAAGAAGCTCTCCCAGAGGTCTTTCACTGCTCAGTGCTGATTTCTGTTAAAACACGAGGCCTTTTAGAACATAACTGTAATCAAGCTGTTGCAGAGTGGTAATCTTTTGTCTTTTACATGTAGCCTCTCACATGGAAAGGATGTCTTTTGATCCATGTGGTTACTCCCTGACCATCCCACAAAGCTTTACTGCAAATCGTGTGCTCCACAGAGCATCACCGATTTCCTTCCCCTGCAACTTCCAGGACTGGGATCTCCCTAGGTAAAAAAAGCCATCAAGAGCAAACAATGCAATTGATATAGAAAATATGCATTTGAAATGGATTGAAAAGCTAAATGTCATGCTGGTTTTATATACATATGTATAGGATGTTTGGTTTTGACATGCTGAAACCACCTCGGCCACCATGTGAGGAGGAGCAGGTTTGTGTCAGGGTCCAGATGAACACTCAGCTTGTTGCCATCGTGTTCTGCAGTGGAATACCCACAGTTTTGTATTTCACACAGGGATTGCCTGCAGCTGACGAAGAGAGCAAGCCAAGTTCTGCTCTCAGTTAACTGAGGTAAATAGAGAGGCTTTCCTGGAGCCAGCCCAGGCCTGCTGGGCTCTCAGCTCTCTGCTGAGCACACGGGCACAGCCTCATCCCTCCTACTGAACCCACCACAGCTCAGGGGCTGCAGCATTTTCTCCTACTTTCATTCTACAGTGGAGCAGAATTTGGTCTTCTGACAGATTTCTGAGTGCACAGGTTTATTGGCTACATTATAAAAACCTTTGAGAGAGAGTTTAGTTTATTGGAACAAAGCAAAATTTTAAATAAAATTAACTAGATTGAAGGGGAAGGAGCCTGCTTGAAAATATTTTAAAAGTTTTTGTTTGTTTTTATTCAAAAACATTTAATCTGGAATTTTTTAAAAAATAATCTGTTCTGTAGATATATTTATCTTGATTTTAGGCCTTCACTCAAGCAGGAAAAGTTTCTAACTGGCTATTTTTATAAGTCTTTTCTATTTTAATGTATACCAAACCCATCTCTCTGGGCTTCTCTTATGCAGTACTGGGTCTACCTGTCATACAAAAAGTATTAGTTCAGACATCCTAAGGCTATTCCCACCACAATTTCCTTTATCCCCTCTTCAGGTAAGTTAAAGTAATAGATCATTAAAAACATATAGTCTGTGTGATATTCTCAATGCTGCTGCTAGTAGCAGAGTTCCACTGGAAGCTGTATAGCCATAAAAATTCTCAAGTACATTCGACTTTTAGTTTTAGAAATGGACTCTCTGAAACTAAGTAAACTTTCAAGTCCTCATGTAAAAATACCAGCTGACTCCTAAAAAAGCAAAAGGCAGCATTTTTGACACAGTTTGCTACTCTTCCACCTATATCTGTGCTTTCATAGACCTAAAATTCTAACAACTTTCATATATTGAAAAATCACACATAAAAATATTACAATCACAAAATAGATGGAAAACTTTGCTATGCCATCTAAAAGAGTAAAAAGAAATTAAAAAGAATAAAAAAATCATTGATTAGAAGAGAAAAGGCACCAAACTACAGGATATGAGAGAAGAAAAAGATGTTTTTAAAATCAAATAAAGTAGACTGCTAAAAATAATGTATAAAATATGGATTCTCTTAAGCTTTTTTTCCTAGTTACTTGGAAAGCAATGTTTTTAGAAGAGAGGCAGAGAAAATGAGGAGAAAACACAAAAAGAAGAGCAGGAGAGATAAGATAAATTATCAAAGAGGTAAAGAATAAGAACTGGGCACTGTAGCAATCAAAAATAACAAAAGAGAAAAATCCAGAAGGAAAAGAGTTGAAAGAATTTAGATGCAAACAATTGGAATAAGTTGGGGAATACAGGGAAAAAAAGAATAAACTGGGACTTCAGAAAGAACTTCCTAAATCTACATTAAGAAAGAAACTGGGTATTATGCTGTGTGCCTTATTTAAAAATAACTGCCCAAGGACCACTAATGTAGGTATAGAAGCACAAGGCTCAGTGGGAATGACAGTCCTGAGGAAATGGTCATACACTCATGCAATCAGCCTGTGTTAAGTACACTGCTAGCATTCAAATTAGACATTTCAGCTCTATTTCAGATTAAATTATATCACTGACTCAGTACATCTATAGATGTGACAACATACAAAAGTTCCTTCCCCCTTATCTCTACCAAAGAAAAAAAAAAAGGAATGAAAAAAGGAAAGCTTCTTAAAATCTCTTATCCTGTAATCACACCTTTTCCCCAGAATGCCTTTCTGGAAGGGAACATTTTAAATCCAATAGCTAATTCTTCTAGAAGTCATTTTGACTACATTATCTTGCCTTCAGTTGTAAGTACCCTTCATTTCTATGATCTCACTGAGTTTGTTCTTTCTATTACTGCAGAGGTATATTCTCACAGAGAACTGATCCTGGGAGAAAAATCTGGCAGACATACAAGGCTTGAAAATTATCCTCTTGCTTTGAGCAAGATCAGGGCTGTAGAATTTTGTGGACTGTTTTAGAGACTGAGTTTACGTTGGGACCTAAATGTTATAGGATTTACTAATCTTCTAAATCTGTATGCTGTCAGCTAGATGTAAGTCATTTTCTTGAGCAGATTCTTGCAGGGTGCTTTCTAGATGTGTATTTTATTCCTTGATTTTTTTTTTTTTTGCTGGCTTTTACTTGGAAAACTTAACAAGGTAACATTTACAAAATAGAAAGCAGTATCTTCAGTTTGGCTCTTTACTTGTTTATGGCTGAAGACCTTGATAAGAAACTTGAGTCTTTTAACTTCTTTATCTTTTATTCATTTGTTCAACAGAAATTTTATATTTGGTGCTTAGCTTGGTCTGCTGTGTAAATCTGGAGGAACCCTATCATCAGGAACAAGTTCTTAGCTTATCTAGGCAGAAACAGAAGATTATTTTTTGGAACAATTATTTTCATGAGACTGGGAGTATGAGAGGGTGGTGTCAGGGGCTGTGAATGCACCAGCAGCACGTGCAGAGTCGGCATAACTGTTTTCACATTGCTCAGCAGGGACCTCAGTGAAAACAAAAGTAGCATTTTTTGGTTTGTTTTGGTTTTTCCTTTCTAGTCAACCTCCTTATGATTAACTCAAACTTGAATAAGGAAGTGTGTGAAGGACAGGTCCAAGCTTCATGAGTAGTAACTATCAACATTTTCCTCATGCTAGGTGTTTTTATTTCTGATAGCTTGTTCCCCCAAAAAAGGTCAGCAAAACTTATCAATTATGATTTTAATGGTTTGAAAGTACTTAAATGTTGTAACTTTACCTGCTATTTGTCAGAAAATGTGGACAAATTACTATATGGTATATAAAGTGTTGCCTTGATATGGGCATCTCTTAGATTGACTTCTTTATTCAATTACAGATTCAGAGGTTTTGCAAAATGTCATTCAAATTCTGTTATTCCTCTAAAAATAGAAATCGTGGTGGTAGTAAAACTGATTTTGAAACAGGTAGGCCACAGTATTTATAAATATATTAACATATGTTGTGACACAGCATTCACAATTTAGCATGAGATTTACAGAATAATATTTGCAAGCAATGCTGACACAGTATTTTTGATACTAGAAAGACTTCCTGTCTTTCACATGTACTAAAATCCATCCTTCATTTACTTTTTTTTCCCCAAGCTTCCACCAATACAGATTTCATAAAGGTCACAGATGCCAAGTTTATGTAAAGGCTAATTACCCATCTTCCAGATGACCCACTTATGGTACGTACTTGTACTACAGTGATCCCATAATCATCTGGCCCATGCACGTGTTCATTCCATTGTACACTGTCCCACCAATTCTGCAGACTTACTGAGAACCACAGTTGCCTGACCACACTGCCTACAGCATTGCTCAAGAGAAGCATCATGGATAGCAGTCTAATGCCTTTCCTTAAATATCTTGCCAAATAAACATCTCTCTAGAAAATCATACTGCAAATTTAAATAAACACTACAAATAAACGAAGCATTTTCATTTTCTGGAATCAGAACAATGTCTTTGATAAATAGACACGATCTGGTTACATAATCTGCTTCAGGTTAGGATGACTTTAATATTGTTTTGCATTCAGTACTTCAGCTGCCTGTTCCTATATGATGCTTATTATCAGAAAAGCAAGCAATTACCGAGACAATCTCGTCCTCTGCCGGTACAGTTGCTGCTGATAGTGCTGCTGCCAGTGCTGCTGCCCTGGCTGCCTTCCTCATCGCTCTCTGAGTCTGGAGATTGGTGAAGTAGTTGACAGCTGCAAACTCAATGAGTGCAGAGAAGACAAAGGCAAAGCACACAGCTATGAACCAATCCATGGCTGTGGCATAGGACACCTTGGGCAGAGAGTGGCGAGCGCTGATGCTTAAAGTGGTCATGGTGAGAACTGTAGTGATGCCTTGAAAAAAGAGAGAGAAATGGGGGCATTAGAGCTCTGCTTCAGCCCTGCTACTCTTAAATTCATATATATGAAAAAACCAAAGTACAACATCCCTTTTGGTTTTAGCTGTCATCCTACAACCCAGCTAACCAACAAGACTCCTAAGTATTTTGCATCCTTAAATAAATCATGTATACTGGATGCAGCATCTGAAAAGTCTGGAAAAACTTCCTTAATGCATTGAGCAGACTGGAAGGTAAGATAACAATATTCTACATGGTGCAACTTCTTAGAATTGTGATAAACATGGCTATAACAAAATCCAGGCTCGAAATATGATGGAGACTTTCCTTAGGGGGTTAGTAAGTGGAATGCTTGGCAGAAACCTGGACTCACATATTGTCATTCCCCAACAGTGAACCTCTCTTTCTCCTGTTGTTGTACAAGACAGATCTTGGCTTACAGAATCCTCACTAAATCAGTCAAATTGTTCATTAAAAACAGTCAGAGCCTGATCCAAAGATTTCAAGTAATAAAGCTTTGGTCCCCTGAGCTGTTGTCTTTAATCACTGGATGCATTTTTTATGATTCACTAGCAGTATCTTGATTTGAAAGTGCCCATAGTTACAGGTAGGGGAGGACAGAAAAGCTACTTCTCTAGAACTGCTTATCTACTTTCAAAGAGCAAATCTGGTCGTGTAGCTCATGGGCCCCATGGTGTTCTTCACATGAATTCATGAATTTATTCTTTCTATGTTGGAGTGTACAGCATTAATAATGTAGGAAATATACTTACTTCCTACTGCTGCCTGATAAAAGCAAAAAATGCAAGAACAAGCTCAATCATTTCCAGACAAGTCTCTGCGACTCATATTTACTTATAATTATGCCAGCTAGAATGTAAAAACTGTGGCTATTTAAAGACATTAAGGTGGAGAATATTCTCTTCTGGTTTTTTGCAGTTGGGAAAGGGTAGGTGGGGAAGTAAAAGGTGTTATAATGTCATATTTTAATGGTCATGTTGAGTTGATGAAGCAGTATGCTGTGAGTGCTGCTCAGAGGAGAGGATGCAGTGTCACAGCATATTGCAGCATCCAGACAGGAGGACATTATTTTCAGAGATTCTCTGAAGCTCTTTCACAGGATGTGGCTTGCCAGCTGTTTAAGGTTAACCACGTCCCAATGTTATTACTTAACACATTTTAATGGAATACAGATAGGAGATAGTATAGAAATATTTAGGATCCCTACTTCTCCCAAAACTGACAGACTCATTTCATAATATGAATACAAGTATGCTGAGAAGTATTTCAATTTCAAAGGTCCAGAATGAACTTTTCAAAGTGATGTGTGATTAGATTAGAATCTGTCCATGTGCTAGTTAGCAATGAAATTGATACATTCTGTGTCTGAATAAAAACTTACTGCAGCAGGAATTTTACTTAGGAATAGGTCTCCTATTCTATTATAGATATAGATAAGAATTCTCTCAATGTGGAGTGAATATTGATGAAATGCTCTGCACTGTGGAAAGCTATTTTTTCAAACTGAATACCAAATTACAGTTGGTAAACTGTGCAACTGCTGCTTGTTTACCCTTGTATTTACACTTTGAACATTTCTTGGTAAGTTTTGAAGAATGTTACATAATGCAAACACTGAAATATGATAACTGGCATCCATTTTGGAGGTAAACAGAGTCCTTAAATTATTTTGTGCTGAGAAACTTGTTTAGGCATATCATTGTTCTTCAGCTATTAATTTATCTTCTCTCAAATTTAGTTTTGGGACCTACAAGTAAAAGTGAAAATTTATAATTCAAGTATTTGCAATATGATGCATTTTAAATCTTCTCCATTTTAAAACTTTTCTTTTTCATGGAAAAAGATTGGAAATCTTTTTCTTGTCATAAGGAATTTGCACTTTTTCCTTAGATTAAGATATCCAGAATCTATGGGATTTTGAACAAATTAGGACTACAAATTCAGACTGTGCCCTGGAAGAAATACAAATTGAATAAGGATTGAAATATTCTTTTTAATGGTAATGTCACTATTTTCCACAATACAGAAAGGTGTTTATTTTACTCTTTTCATAAAATGTTTTCTCAAATCCTTGTTACTCTCCACTACAACACCTAAGAGCTGTTATTCCAGTGTTTGGGGTATTTATATAATTACTACCAAATCAGCTATAGACCTGCTTGCACATCTCTTCAAGCATGTACAGCTCCATTCTCCCTATGTTGCAGTATGTTTTACTCAAAATGTAGAGGATGTAACTCTACAGTCTAGAGATGCAACATGAAGCCTAATCAGGTAGCATCATATTCGGAATATAAACCTCATATATATATGAACCAGGAGATTCAAAGCTTAGAAAGCATTAATTCAAACCACTGGAAAGAAAAGAGGACTCTTCCTTGCAGTATGGGTACATCTTTCTAATTATAACTCCAACCTATGCTAGGCACATTATTCATCTCACTGATCTTTATCCATCTAAAGCCTTTGTTAGTTGTTTAGATACCTTTGTAGCCAAGGGGAGGGAGCACTCCAGAATGAGTGTTAGATGAGGTACCTTATGTTAGAGAATAACTCCATTCCATGTGATTTTGTTTTCCTTTTAAAGCTTTAACTCATTGGTTTCAAAAGACAATAAATCCATAGGGGGAAAAAAAGCAATCTTTAAAAAATGAAGAGTTTGACATTTACTCTCAAATTGTCCCTTCCTGCATAAAAAAATATATTGAAAATCATCACAAACAAGTCTGGCTAACCAAACATTCTGAGTCAAGAATTTTGACCCTCATAGGCAAATTGATTATTACTTGGTTTCACTTTGGTATTTACTTTTGCTGACTGAAACCTACTGGCTGCCATTCCTAATCCCCCCTGGATTGCAGTAGTTGATTGATACAATGGATTCAACACAGTGAATTAAATGAGTGACAAAAGGAAAAACACAAATACCAGCCACGGTTCTTGCTGGAACAGATTCTTTGTTGATCCAAAACACAACTTGAGACAAGACTACAGTCATGATGCATGGAATGTATGTCTGAATGAGATAGTAGCCTATTTTCCTTTGCAGATGGAAATAGAGCAGCTGGAGTGAATATTCGCCTAAAACAAACAAGTAATGAAAGGAATGAATGAATGAATGGTAGATGTGATGCTGAGCTGTTCAAAGACCTTAATTCAGCATACCAAAAACTGTCCTGGCTGGAACAGACTCCTTGTTAATCCAGAAAGACACCTGAGAAAGAATGACTGTCATAATGCAAGGAGTGTATATCTGTATCATGAAGTAGCCCATCTTCCTTTGCAAGTGGAAATAAACTGTCATGATTACATATTCACCTGTTAAGAGACAAGTATGTCAGCATTATTTTGGCAACATGTGAGTGAACATTATTGGCTTAAACCCAGTATAATATGTTCTGATGTAGTCACAGACCTCTTAGTGCACAATAAAAATAAGCTGCTTAAAAAAAGGTAAAGTAACCTTATGGAAACAGAGCAGAATAATATCAATTTTATGTATTGCTTTTACTGGGGTGGGGAGACAGTGGGAATTCTTAAGAATTTCATGAAAAATTCTGTGTTTGATGGGACTGTTTTGAAAAGCTGTCTTTTAAGAGACAATGGCTAGACTCTGTCCAAGGATTTTACTTTTTAAAATGGCAAAAGATAATTAATTTAATTCTTTATGAAAAAAAACCCCTGCAATTTATTATCAAGGTGTTTCATAAAAACAGTAGTTTCCCTATGGCTCCATCTTACCTGTGTTAGATTTAATTGTTTCACTAGATACAGTTTGTCCTATGAGGTCATACTGGAGAAGACTGGAAGACTCCTGTGGTACTTCTACTGAATGCAATGGTCCTTTTTTCCAAGTATAAATTATTTCACTTTTGGGATAGGCATCTGAGTAACAGAGGGGAAAATCACCATTACTAATTACATATTTTAAAAGCGATTGAAAAAATAAGTAGAATAATCCCTTTTGTAGCGCAAACGCCCACAGAAACAGGCATCCTACTCCAGTAAGTTCCCAATGTCATTAATGACAAAATAAATTTAAAAAATCAACAATAAGAGAATGGGTGAGGTGGGACCTGAGAGGAACTAGCATTTGTTTCTTAGTTTGCTATAAAAGATACACATTGATTACCACAGCTGAACTAAATATTTTCAAAATTCATTACCACAGACTACATATTTTCAAAATTGCAAGTAATATAGTAAATGTAGCAGAGGTTTATGACTTGTTGAAGGACCAACTTTGACTACCAGAATTGTAAGAATAATAAAAAATAAAACATGCTTCAACAGTCACCCTTTAGTGAACAAATCCATGTCCATATGAATGGTCTAAGCCTCAGAGAAAAAAAAGCAAAATTCTAATATAAAAATACAAATTAAAATTTCAGCAATGTCACTAAGTAATATCACAGGATCTTCTGACCTTCTGACCAAATGTGTTACTTTAAGAAACTGAAAGATACAGAAAAACTTACAGCTTCCAAATTTCAGTGGACAGGCGTGTCCATCCATTGGGAAGTTCACCAACCGCATAGGGCAATCAGCATTAATGGTTAGTCTGGAATGCACAGTTGTAGATAATGAAAAAATATGGTAGGTAGGAAAACGCTGATAGAATCAAAAACACAAGTCAACCAAAAGCAGAAGAACGAGGTCTCACCTCATTGTGTAAAGAATAGTTCCATTCTGCATAATTCTGAAGAGTTTGTTAGGAGTTGTCATATTGTGAGCAATTGATTTTTTCCCATTTCTAAAAAAGGTGTCTGGTGTCCAGATTTTACTGACCATTAAATTGTTCAATCTCAAGATTTCAGTTGGCCCACTAAACTTCAGCCTCTCATCAGTCCACGTCTGACGAAAGAAGACATCCATTGTGTATTCCTATGGAAAATAAATAGGGGTTGAATTCGGGGGGGGGTCAGCAGCCCCAAGTGGCTGTGGGGACAGTGACTCCATGAGGCAACCTAACACACGTGTCAGTGGCATTTCATTTACTGAGTAAACACTCAATCCTATTACCATTAAGTAGTTACTAAAAAAAGTCATCCATGAAAACACATCCTATTTTTTTATTATTTGAAGAATAGTTAGAAATGAATCAGTGAACAGATAATTTGACATGAGCAAGGAAAAAAAAAACAACCCTCATTGTCCTCTCAGAGATACCAATATAATTCAAAGTAACTGAGGTCTAAGGAAATACAAATGTCTTTCTTTCAAAGTGCAAAAGCAAACTGTCAATGTTTAATTGCCAGAAACAAAAAGACACACTCAGAGACTCTTCTGCAGCTTCCTTTGGATATTCACAATGTAAGGACTGATCTGAGTCACATCACAGTAGGGTTATAGTGTCAAGTTAATGTTAATCTATGAGATTTTTTCTTAGTAATGTTTCTTAGAATTCTTAGTAATATTTTCAGTATAAGCCTTCAGAAAAGAGCTCTCTCTAGAAGTTGCTTAGGAAACAGACCTAAACCTGGTCAGGGGCAAATTTTGCTGGAATGCAAGGTTATGCCTTCTCTTAGACTGACTGATGAAAAGCAGTGGTAAAACTTTGGTAGTACTTGGAGCCCATAGTTCCTGGTCTGAAAACTACACTGCAGGCTCGGGTGTTAAAGGAGTGCACAAGGGCAAAAATAGCAACCCATGTCAATCTCCAGAAAGAGAACAGCAATGCCTTCCTCAATGGCTAAATGCCATCCTCAATGGCTAAATCAGCTCCATGATTTAACATATTCCTGGGGGGGTACTGCTGTAATTGCCAGAGTTCACCCAAATCTGCAGCTGCCTGAGTTTGGGGACAGCCAGCACGAGCAGGGGCAGCTGTGTGAGCAATGGCACCATTCCCCTGTAGCTGCTCATTCGGTTGCCTCCTACCAGGCAGCGTTCCTCAAAGCTGTGCTGGGACACGGCTTCTCACCGTCTTCTTCATAGGATTAAAGAGGCATCTTTCACCTGCGGCCCGTGGCCTCAGCTGAGGCTGTGCGCGCCCAGCCCCGGCTGGCGCTGCGGGGAAATAGCCGTATGCAGCTCTGGCCAAACTGCTCTGCTGGGCCCTAGAGATTGTCAAAGAGATTAAGCCTCGTAATCTGCTTTAATAACGGTCAACTCAGATGCCACCGTAATGAATCCCGGGAAAACAGAGCAGGGGCGGCGAGCGGGGCCCTTACCATCTCCACGTCGGACACCGGTCCGAAGCTCGTCACGTAAATGTCCGTCTTGACTTCTGTCACGGCGCCTGCGGAACACGGACAGGGGCTCAGAGCGGAGCGGCGCTCGGGCTGCGGGGCCTCTCGGTTCGAGAGCAGCGGAGCCGCTCCGCAAGAGCCGGGGGGCTGCGAGGCACGGGCAGCTTTGCTGCTTTGCCGCCGCTCTGGGGGTTCCACCGCCTCCCTCCTGCCACAGGTGCGGTCGAGCCGCTCCTGCCCAGGGCAGCCGGAGCGCTGCCGCTCGCCCTTCTCCACCCGCCGGCTCCCCGAGGAGATGGGGCTTTCCCGCTACCTCCAAATCCCGGCCGGAGCCTGTTGTCGTAGCCGTCCAACAACTTGTCGAGGATCCGAGTGATGTTTTCCGAGTAGAGGTCTGCCCCATCGCCCTGGTCCCCCAGCGCCGTCCTGACGCTGCGGGGAGAGGCGAGTCCCCGTCAGTCCCGCGGCCGAGGTCGAGCCGTTCGAGGCCCCGCGGAGCGCAGGGAGGGCAGAGCCCCTCGCCCGCTCCTCCGGGCTGCGGGGAGCCCTCGGGGGTCGGCGGGGTCTCACTCACCTCACAGCGACACATGCCCAGGCGAGCAGCAGAGCCATGCCGCAGGGGTGTGCGGGGACGCTCGGGTGCCCTCAGAGCCGTCAGCTGGAGCCGGTGTCGGTGTTCATCGTGCCCTGGGCCCCGCGGCTCGGCCGGGTGAGGCTGAGGGAGAGCCCGGCCCGCTCAGTGCCGGCCCCGCCGTCCTGGGCCGGCCTCTGCCCGGGGAGGGGACGAGCGGGGTGTTCGTGGCCGTGCGTATCCCTTGAATTCGCCACCGTTCAGCCTCATCCGACTGTTCCAGGGGGGAATTAGGGTTTGAAGGGACGGTGCGCGGTCGGAGAGCAGTGACAATAATCGAATAAGGCATTAGGGGAGATTAAAAGGAAGAAATCCACTGCTAGTTTTGGCATGGAATTAGCAGGGACCTGTTAGGAAATCTGGAAAAGCGCTGGCATCTTGCTGATAGAGATTATGTTAGAAATGGCCTCAGCTTTTATTATGTTTATGGTTCACAGGGAGATTATTATGCAGCTTCTACATCATTAGANGGGGGGGGGAACCTACAGTTTATAATTTACTGGGGAGTTTAACCTTTCGCAACCGTTTTCCTGTTGATCAATTCTTCAGAATTGTACAGAGATCTCCAGTATCTAAACATTGACATATGGACATTGAGCACTAAAAGTTGGTTCTGGTTCAGATTTCTAGGTTTTTCTTTTCTTTTTGTTGTTTGTTTGTTTATTTGTTTTGTTTGGGTTTTTTTTTAATACTAAGCTGTTTTGGAAGGTTACACACACAGATTTCACTCAGACTTTAAACCAAGGCATTACCAGGACTTTTGTTAGAACTGGAGCTCTTACTTTTAAACCACTGGGATTATATATCATTACTAATTTTGTCCTGATAAGTACTGACTGGATCATTACTGTCCCTTCTTTCAGTAAGTGTGTTAATGTAGTCAACCCTAAAGGAAAAATGTTCATGCTGCTCCAGCTTTTCCTGGGGCCTTATTACTTCTCAAAAAAATCCAGTGAATGATGTAACACCTGTGTCATTTTCCTACAGTGTAAACAAAGGAATTAGGTCCATTTTCTTTCCATGGTAATACAGAGGGACAAATAAATATACCAAAATAAATTAGTTGTTTTCATAATATTTTGTTGCACAAATCTCATTTTCATTATCAGCTTCTAAGAAAATATATTAATTATCAAGAAATAAAAAAATGTATTCACACGAAACTAGGAAAATCATGTATTTATTCAGGAGTAAAATTAGATTAAAACTGACACTGGGGTTCTGTGCTCAAGTTTTGTGCTTAAGAGAGACTGTGATGCTACAAAACCGAGAGAATTCAATGATGTAATTAAAAATACAAGATATCCTCTGTCACTGAGTCCCTTTCCCTTTTGTCCTGGGCAGTAATGCACATAATCCACATAGGTGGGCTCTGCACATTGACAAAGCTCCAGGTCTGCCTTTGAACAGTTGGAAACATGATTTCCTGAGAGTCCCTGGAAATGCTCTTGGAATACACCAAAGATGTGAATTCTGTGAATTCATCATGGGCTGGTGTAGCTCAGGTTTTTTGTTGATATTCAGAACCATTTATCTGCATTAATTTATTCAAAGACAATATTATCGCATTTATGAAAAACCAAAGGTTTGAAATACTAAGTGGAACAGGGAAAAAAAGAAAAGGAAATTCAGCAGTCAGAACCTTCTGGGGTTATATTCTTCTCTCTAGTCCCAATTAAAACCTACCACTTGAAACTTTACCCCATTTTTCATATATGTTTAATCTTAGGCATGGTTGAGTTATTTGTGAGCATCACTCTTCTCAGGATATTAAAACTGTACTTAGTGTGTAAACACCATTAATATCCATTTCTGTAAATATGCAGCCATTAATATGAAATATGTAAATACACTTAAAAGTTTAGAGCTCTTTTTTTTTCGTTTTCTGGACCTATTTGTGCAAGAAGAGTTAACTTTACAAAATTAAACATATGCTGTGTCCCATCAGCATCCCCCAGCTGAAGAGAACACATCCAATTTGTCTTCTTTTAAAAGGTTTATTTTTGCAGCTTCTTTTAATAAGCCTCTCCTGAGTATTAAAAGGCCAGTGCTACATGGGGCCACCAACCACTCCTTACTTCTTTTACTTCACTTTGTTTTGTTGTGAATTAGCTAAGTCACATTTTCTGTTAATTGCCTAATTGCCAATTGCTTTGTGTTCAATTGCACCCTGCTCCAAATTAGACTCCTATTGTGTAAAAACAAACAATCTGTCTTATTCACTAAGGTAGATTGGGATGTGAGTCAGAGAAATAGATTTTTTTCCCCCTTAATCTGGAAATTGGGGGAGTTTAATACATTTGCTTTTTGGACCAGATTGGGCATAATCCCAGGCTGGGATGTTCTCTGGACTCCCCTGTTGTCTTTGAGTCTAGCCCAGCTATTCTTGTGTGGCACAAGGATCTCTGATGGCAAAGCAGGAAACTTGGGCAGGGGACTGCAGTCTTTGAATAAATTGTATCATTTCAGTCTGGGATTTCCCTGCCAGAAAATGACATATTCTATATTATTTTATATTATAGATATATTATTATATTATAGATAATATTCTTCATAAGAAATTTGCAGTTAGAGTCAAAGACATTAAAAAAAAAATCTTTAAGACACTCAAAATATTCCAGCCTACCTTCTAAACTGCCAAAAGCAGCCTTAGCAGGGTAAAGGCAGTAGAAGGGATTTTAGTGTTGCAGACCTAGATGGTTTCAGCAGCTGAAATATGCTTTGGAAAAATTGTTAAATCTAATTTATCTTGAACTTTCAGTTAATGTTTTCTTTTTCTGGATTTGGAACTTTAAAGAGTGAAACAGATACATTCCCCTTCTCAGCTGTTATGAAATTCTTTGTACCAAGAAGTTGTGTACTCTTGTATTTGCTTTCTGTTTATGAAGAGAAATGTTCACAGTAACAATTGTATAAATTTCTCTATCAGAGAAGATCAAACCAGCAAATTCTATTGAGTCTGGTTATCAAACCAGTTTGAAAATAAACATATCTGAGAAAATCAGTTGGAAATTAGAATTTTATAAGTGAACTGAGCGTGCTTTAAAAAGGAATAGTGACCATAGAGACAGGAAGAGTTTTTTTGGTAGACAAAGCTCTCATGAGAATAATGAAAATGTTATAAAAGGCTTGTCAGCAACATATGCTTTGGGCTTTTAAGTAAACAAACAATTTGGAAATTTGTTGAGAAAATGGCATGAACTGAACAACAGGCTTGAAAAAATGAATGGCAAATTGAGAAGTGTGGTGGCAAGATTACACTTCCCAGCTGCTAATTTTATCACCTTGTAGGATGTCATTAGCACTGAGATGAAAAATGAAATTTCTGATTCATTTGGGAATAGTATTGCTGAAAATTAGATCGTTTGCAACAGTTGAAAACTTATTGAGAAATGTGTTTGTTTTTAATGTTGAAATTGAGGAATTTTGAAATTAAAATAGTCTGACTGAAGTTTCTGTGGCAAGTAGGAAGTTAAAATATGACAAATTTGGCACTAAAGCTTACAAGATTGCAGTTGATTCTCTCCTATTTGCAGTTAATCTGATACCTGCTATCTGTTCAGCCCCTGACAGAGAAATGTGCCCCCCATTTCTTTTTGTTCAGCCTCTACATACTACATGAGAGGAAATAAGATTTTATGCTGTGGATGTGATTATAAATTAACTCAAGGGTCATAGGGAAACTTTATTTTAAAACTGTCCTTACTTTTGGGAAAAATTTGCATTTCAAGGTTTTGTTGGCTTTTCTTTTTACAAGCTTTATGTCCCAGTGAATTAATTATTTTTGTAGGGAATGTACAGCAGAGATATAAAGAAAACAGTTTTAACATTGCTCACTTCTGTGTAAATTGAATGCCTGCCAGATTGGAATTCCTTCATGCTCATCTTGCTGTCAAAGGACAGTGTTTACACTGTTTACCCTTCCAAAATGTTTCCAAAACCTTCAGGGAGAATGTGTGCACATACTGTTACCTGTGCTGCTCACCCCACCCTGCCACACACAATTCCAAGAGTGGATGAGTCATCTGCTCACAAATTGTCTCTTTGGTACCTTGGAGCACCAGGAGCTGGCACAGGAGACAGCAGCTCTCAGAACAGAGGGAACACACTGAGGTAAAGATGCTTCTGTCCTACTTATTCTTGTCCTGTACAAAGCTCGACCACAGTGAAAGAATTTCTAATTGATACATACAAATTTACACACCTGCAAACGCATATTTAGATATACATTCTTATTTTTCATATTAAATGCTTAAACATTTGAGCCTCTATGCATAGGAGATTGAACCTGAGTTTGCTTTTATGTCCAGGGAAGTCAAAGGTCCAGACAAAAACCATAACATTTCAAACCTCAGGCTGATTCTTAGACATTATTCAATGTGCAGTCTACCAAAAACACTTTAGTAATGGAAAAAATCTTGCTTTTGGCAGATCTACTGGGCAGAAAATTAAACAAACTCTTTATCAAGTATTTGTGAAGGGTATTGGACAGACTGCTGTTCAGTTGATAGCACTTGTTCCACCTACTGTGCAGGTATATAAAGGGCATTTCAAAGTACAGATGGAACTGGCTGACATCATGTGTATAAATCAATACAAGTATTGTGTGGTATCTTGTTTTTCTTAGGATTTCTGTCATCATAGGAATTAAATATTTCTGGTAAATGTGAGGTATCCATGAATCCTGTGAAAGCTGAGGGCTCTCTCTAGGTGCCTACTGAGGCATCTACAATCTAAACCAAAGTGAAGGCCTTGGGCTCCTTGCTGTACAGAGGTGAAACAGCACAAAACAAACCTGGTAGGAAGCACATAGGAACAAATTCTGTAACCTTCCTTTGCCACAGCACTTGAAATTATTACAAGTGATTTTTGCCTTTTTTTCTTTCATATATTCTCCATATTTTTAACACATATATTTGGAGCTCTGTAGCCTACTATGGCATTCAAAACTAGTTTCCCAGTACTTTTCCCTGCCCTGATAGGCAGAAAGACAAAACACATTCCAAGACCCCTATGCCATCTTGGTTCTCCTTAAAAACCAAGGCTGAAAAACAACTCTTTGAGACACATTTTCATCAACAAAGTTCAGTCCCATCTGAGGGGGGAGGATTTAGAAGGAGCTTGAACTGGGGGGAACTTCATCACCGCTGGTGTTCCTAATTGGTGACTTTTGACAATTATACTAATTTACTAAACTTATAAAACTGTATTCACCCTGTAGAGGGGTGGGCTTTTGTGGACATTTTCCATGTCTGTCCCTGGAGGCCTCCAATAAAGATCCACCTTTCTATTACCTCCTATACTAATATTATCTCGAAAGTGTGTGTTGTTTCATTTATAGGTTCTTTAAGGCATCAGAAAGACCTTTTATTTTGCTGGCATTTTTGCTACATGCCATTCCAGTGTCCTCTCAATATTAACAGACAAGAGGGCAGCAACTGCTTCCTATTGTGAACTGCAGGGAATGAATCAGGGAGTGACAGCAATTCTATCTAACAGTCTGTTTCATCATGTGCCACTACGTGTCTCAGTCACCTGTTTTTTAAGCACCATCACCAACAGCAGAGCTGATGGTGGAGTGATCTTTCTGTCAGTGAACTTTTTGAAGCCTTATTGGCCCTCCAGATCATCTCATTCCAAATTTTCTTATGATGTTTCATAAGTGTGTGTTTCACAGATAGACCTGTTCTAAGAGAGGGCGTTCTCCTGTACCTTAGAGATACAATGCAGAAAGCAAAAATCTAGGTTATGTTAATTGTACTTGGTAGTAACCATCCATTATTACTTCAATTTAAGTAATCTTAGAACCATTCATAACTAAAGAATCAGGCTTAATATTAATTTGTTAGGAATAATATCCTTTATCTGAGGACAGATATTTATAGTAGGGGAGAAACAGGTTCTACTCCATATTCTCTGTTTTTCTGAATCTTGCATAAACTTTGCTGTTTTGAGTGTATTGGCAAGTGTCCACATCCTAATCTAGCAGAAGCAAGTTCTCCTTATGTGACTGTCAACCCAGGACACATTGCTCCTCTGATTGTTTGGATAAGTTTCTAGAACAGGTGTAAGGTACAAGCTCCAGAGGAGAAGGAAATCCTTCTTTAGCAGCAGCACCTGGGGTAGGAGGTCTGGGAACTGCATGCTCACTGCACCTGAATGAGTGTGAAGCTTAGTGAATTCAGCAGTGTTAACTTATAGTAATGCCTGTGATTATGCAATTGTAATAATGGTGACAGTGCTTTCTTTTCACTTAACACAGGCTCTTGGATGAGAGAGAGATGGTTTTTAGCCTGGCACCCTTCAAGTTTGAAGAATTAATGAACACAGATTCTTAAGTCTCAAGATTTTTGCTTTTTTGGAGGTCTGTCCCTTTTTACATTGCCCAGAGACAATGCTGAGTCCAAATGCACAGTGAAAAAAAGCCCAGTAAATCCATGCTAGCTTTCTGTTTGTTGTGTGGTGGTAGTTAAATGGGTTTCTGTTCAGTCATGTAGGTGGTGGACAGGCAAGGCTGCACAGACAGAGCATAGACACATTCAATATCTTAGTCTTTGATAAAAAGATAAAGCTGTCTGGATAAACATATGCATGGCTGCACAAGATACATAAATTAGACAAATTATTTAAGAGATTGTAGTGTGCTGGTTAGCATTCTTTCCTTAAGCACATGTCTTTAAGAACCCACATTTAGAAATTAGCCTAAAGGAACAAACCAACTTTCAGATGTGTGTTTAATAAGACTTTGCCAACTGTTACCTAATGAGGTTTGTTTTATTGTAGAGATTTAGGGTTAAATTTAATTTGTTTTCACATCAGTTTTGGATACAGGCAACTTCCTTATAGACTTACTTTTGAGATATGGGTATTTCTCTATGTGATTTTTGTTCCAAAAATATGATTCAAAACCTTCAGCTCATTTTAAACCCAGAGGAAGGTAAAAAACTTAACTTCTGATTTAATCTTCAGCAGGTTTTGTTTGTTTGCTTTTACACAAGACTTTAGAAAAATGCATCTGTGGAGCTTGTTTGTCTCTTACTCAGAGTCACTTAAACCCCTACATTGCCTGGATGACTTCTTACATGTCAAGAGAAACCGTATTTTTCTCTTGGAATCTCATTGTTCACTGGTTTTTGGTTGTATGTTAGCTAGCAAACTAATGTAGAAGTGTTAATTTATTGTAGGGGCTCTGAATAATGTTAGGTCCAGAATGCCTTAAATATATAATTTATTATACTAAATATATTAATATTTCACTCAGGAGTGACTGTGGAACATTGATAACCACTATCATCCCTTCCAGCTCACGCTCCTTGACTGTGATCAGAGATTGGATTTATGTCACTTCCCTGTAGATACTCACCTAAGCACTTTAGCAAAATTAATTCATCTATATTTGTCTCTGTTTTATATATTCTCTCAAAAACGGTTATATAATTGAAATACATAATTTAAATGCACAGTTCCAAAGTCATGCACTTGTATTTCTGTGCATTTAGGAATGTGCCATTAGCTGGGTACTCAAACAGAAAGTAAGAGCTTCTTGTAAGTTGTTTGGCAGTCACAAGTTAGACCAGCTTTAAATATTGCATACTGTAGCACACCATTTATACAAAATCTGCTAAAATAAATATTTGAAATTAAAATATTTAATTGTCCCTTCTATTGTGGCAAATAATTTTCCTGTAAGTATAACCATCAGGCTTTCCCCTGCTTCTTTTCCATCCCAGGCAGAAAAAGGAGAGGAAGGGGAAGCAGCAAGATTTCTAAAAGCATTACTTGTGGATTATTTGGTAATTCTTAAAGGTTTTTCTTTGTTTTCCTTCATTTCACAATATTAAAATTTCTTTTACCTTCCATGTTGGAGAGTATTTCGAATGCTTGCATAAAACTCCATCTGTCATCTGAATCTTTCCCTCTTGTCTGTTTGGATAGAGATAAACCACTTAAGTGTCTCTTAATTGGGTTCACTCCCAACAGTTGCTTGAAGTTATTAGAAAAGATTTGCTGTTTGCATCATAGAAAGCAGTAAGATGTATATGTAGTGCTCTGTATTAGTAAAAATAATTACAAAACATTTTATTCTGAAATTTCCTGTTTTAACATCAGGAAATATAAACACAATATATTTTGTATTAAAAACAATACAAATTACATTTGTCACACATTTTTCCTGTGGAGTTAGCAGCTTTTTATCTCTCTCAACCATAGAACTCACCCAATCTGCATATTAATCAAAATAATATTGAATGTGCTTTTTATATTACATCAGTTCTAACATCATCAAAGTTATTGTGCTATAAAAGATTAACTCACCAAACATCTTGGAAAATGTAGCCTGTCTTTGTAAGTCTCCTGAGGTATTTTACACTCAATTTTTTTGCTTACCTGTCTAAATATTTTAGACTATCAAACGGATGCCCTAAAATATTAATTTCTCATGCTGCAAAAAATTTCTGCCCTTTCTTATGTTGCAAGTTATGTTGCAAGATATATATTTATATCCAAGGTGCTGCAGGTATTTATTTTCTAACAGAAGTTGTTAGGCCTCTTAGAGAACATAGTGACTTTGCTGTGTACATCTGTAAAGATTGTCCCTAAATGCCCATTACGAACCAGTTTAAATACAGAAGAGTGAGGGAAACTAAGATTCTGTGAACAAAATGGATTGGACCCGGAAAGGTTTGAAAAATGCCAAAAAAACATAATTAAGACCAAACGAGGTTAGGTGCTGGCACCAAAAGCATATTGGCATGTTTTATTTAATAGAAGAAGAGTAGAAAGAGAAGAGAGTGAGAGAGTGAGCGAGCGAGCGAGTGAGTGAGTGAGTGAGTGAGTGAGTGAGTGAGTGAGTGAGTGAGTGAGTGAGTGAGTGAGTGAGCGAGCGAGCGAGCGAGCGAGCGAGCGAGCGAGTGAGCGAGTTGTGCATGGGGGGACAGAGAGATAGTGACAGGGGTTGTGTAGGAATATACCTCCCTTCCAGGGGTCCCAGTGATGTCTCATGGTTTCCCCCCACCTGCTCCTCTCGTGCTGAGGGTTCCCCAGCACCGCCGCTGCCGTGGAAAGTGCAGAACGCCGCGGATCAGTGCCCGCTGTGGGCAGTGGGAACCCCAGGGGCCTCCCTGGCAGGGACCAGTTGGGCACCGTCCCTTGCAGCACTGAGGATTTGTTGCATCCTCTCTGGTTTAGGGTCTGGGGACCCCTTTGGGGGCCTTTGATGGGCCGTGACACCCCCTGTGCTGTCCTTGCCGTGGTGCAGCTTTTGCCGGGCTGGAGGGGCCGCTCCGCTGGGCTGCTCTGCACAGGGCAGGACGGGGCTTCTCAGCACACACAGCAGAGGCTTCTCACCACACTCCAAAATCTCTCTCCCCACACCACCCTTTGGTGCCAGGCTCTGTGCTCACCTGGCAGCTGATAGCCCTGAGGCTGCACTCTCCACCCCGAAGGAGTTAATCCTGATCCCTTTGTGGATGAATTCTCCTTCCCCCAGCCCAGACCTGAGTCACTTTATCTTGGATACTCCTGGAGGTCAGGAGTATTCAGGGTATGGTGGCTTTTCTGCAGTTTTTGTAACACAGTTTGGCTATAGTAGGCAAAGGTCCTTCATGAAGATGTTTAAGCCATAAATTATGACTTTCAGTCTCTGGCAATGCCTCACCCTAAACGGGAGCTCACTGTCTCAGCCAACTGACATATGGATTGAAAGCTTCAAATAAAGCCTAATATAATGCAGTCTATTTTTGTATCTTCTCTTAGCTTAAAAAGTAAGCACTGTTTATGTGTAAGTGTTAAAAAACAATCCAACCAAAATTATAGTGTGAGCTGCAGGGAAAAACCCCAAACACAACAAACCAGAAAAATGTAACTTATTTTCAATAAATACAATAAGTACCCTCTTCCAATGCAATCCTGAATAAAACAATAATTAAAGATGCAGGTTTATTTCCAAAAATTTCATGCAGAACTATTTACATATAAAATTACATTAATCAAAAAAAGATTGTTACATTGATCATGTACTTGCCACATATTTAATGTAAAATAATTTTTGTTGAATTTTATAAACCCATATAGTCTATCAATATTTTAATCATGTGCTGTTCAGTAGTCCTCCAGTTCTTAGGAATTTTGAATCATCTGCCCCTCTTTTACAACAGCCTTCAAAATTGTAACTTGCTGTAGATTTGTTCCTATCTTCAAAGGTTTGTGGTACTGTATATGCTATTTACTACTATTTTTACAGTGGATAAAATTGTATTTCTTGGATGAGCATCTTGGAATCAGTAATTTGTCACTGTTTATAAAATATAGAAATACTCATTAAAATAAGTGCTTTCTAGGTATTTATAGCCTTTACTAGGAAGGAGATCTAGCAGTGGCTGAAATGAAAGACACAGAGAGAGAAAGAAAAGAGAAAAATTGTTTGCTTCAAATATTTGGCAGATATTCTTTGACATGATATATGGTAAAAGAATTAAATATATTCCAAAGTAATTTTATTATAATAGATATAATAGTCAGAGGCTTATCAGATTGCTGACACTTCTACATTAATGAAAAATTGATCCTTTCAGTCTTTAAATAGAAAGATAAATAAACATAATGTCGAGAGTGGATTGGAGTGGATCTTTGATAGTTCTTCACATATGCATAATATTCTAGCCCTGTTCATATGACTTAGTGAACTCTCCCATCTTCTGTTATCATCATCAGAATGCTTGCAAATAAAGAAATGCAGACAAAGCTTAGGAAATCTGATTTGGAACATGAAATTGCATCCAGAACATTCTTATTGATAAATTTAAGGAAGGAGCAATGTGATCCAGAATTCCTGCTTTTGTTGAACATCATGAAGGCATGGCAGGAACGTGCTCAGTGCAGAGAAGCTCCAGACCTTACAGAGCACCTGAAAGAGTTGGGCTGTACTTTAGAAGCCTGAAGAAAGAAAGTCCAAGTCAGAAGTTGTGTTGTGCCTCTCACAGCAAGACCAATAAAATGGCTGTGACTGCTAACAACAGGCAAACCCCCACAGGAGCTTTTATCCAGGACTGTACAGTTTCATCTGCACAGGGAGTGCTTACAGAATTAGCATGGACAGTGGATTTTCCAATCAAGCAAGGCTGTAGTTTAGCAGATTTATTACAAAGCCTGCTATCAAACCTACAGTTTCATGGGATTGTGCCCCTCTGTTCCCAGTGCATTCAGCTCCTCCTGCTCCACCGTTGATAATTTTACTTTCCATAGCATCATTCAAACTTGACAATAGTGAAATAGCCTAGCAACTTAAAATTAAATCCATCTCAAAGTACGTATTTGCTTCACCTAAATGGTTTCTATTTCCTCCACTATTTTTGCAGTATTGTGTTTATTAGTTCTTGTATCTAGTAGGAAATACATTTTTATGTATAACCATATAAACTTACAGTCTTAGCTAAGCCATCTTTTCATATATGTGCTGAAATATGTAATATATAAGAGACAAAATAGTTTAGGCAGTGGACAAAACCCATTATATTATAGGACAACTGGAAGAAAAATAACAGTTTAATGACAGCTATTTTTATCTTCTTTATCCTATTTCCCAGTATAATTATTTCTGGATCAGTGTCCTCCTTTTTGCATGCCAGCTTCTGTGAAGATACTGATTTTTCTTTTCCTTTGCTCTAATATATCCTTACAATTTGTTTTTCCCCAACTGGCATAGCAACATTTTCTCCATTTCTCACAAAAGTATAGCATTCAAAAAAAAATTTAAATGCTTATACTATTTTAATTTTGACATGTCAGCCCTTTCTTCACAACAGTATTGGTATTTCTAATTGAATCTTTAACATGATTTCCCTATGCAAAGGCTACAATTGTAGAAAATGAGATACAGATGCTGCTCCTCTCAGTCTAATAAATGTGTTGGGTCACACTGGCCTTAAATTCTTAACATAAATTCAGCTTTCTAAAGTCTGAGTGCTTGAGTGGATGGGGAGAAGGATACTGGTTCTGTTTGAAATGCCTTGAGATCTATGGGTGAAACCGGTGATGGTGGATGGAAACTGTTGTGTATAATTTCTGAACTGACAAAGCAGTAATATTGTGTTTGCTCTAGGGCCTGCATGAGACCTGGGTTGGATAAAAAACAGCTGCTGCCCAATAAATTCTTTGCCAGAGCCTGCAATTCAACCACATGTACACTCTATTACTGGGCTTATTTTTTATGCAACTTTTGCCCAAAGTTTATGTGAGTAGAATTGTCCATCACCAAACTCTAAACTTTTTCTCAGGTAGCATTTGCTTTAAAGGTAGTGCCTGAAAAATGCCACAGCAGTAATTTTAGATTGACTTTTGCCACCTTTTATTGTGTTCAGTGAATTCCATCCTTCTCTGTATCTCAGCAAATGAAGTGTTTCTCTGAAGACTCATTATTTTATATTTTGAAGCCTCACCTACTTCTGGTTTAGCTTATCTACCCCAAAATCTGAAGTTATTAATAGTGTACTCATTTGGATATACTATTCTAATTTTAATATTATTGAGTGTGAACCTACAAGAATATGCATATATAAGTTCACATAAGTGCAAGAGAATTGATTCATGAGAAAGCCCTTGTATATGTAAATCTTGCCTCATGAGAAAACTACAGCTGGCAAGAAGATATGGGAGTCTGTTAATGACCCATCTCTTATTAAAATTTGTTTTCATGTACAATTTTCTATAAAAGTCCACACTAGTGATGAAGGATAAATTATAGCAATAGCAGTTGGAAAAATTATGGTGATAATAAAATTTCTTATTCATGACATTTTATTAAAATAAATACTCTGAGAGAACTCTCAGCTGCAGAGAACCTTGGACTTCTTCCTATAAGGAGCATCTGTAAGCTCTGGAAGCTTTGCTGACCTAGGTCCTCAGCAGGCACATTGTCCCCTAAATAGGGGAACATGATCTAAACCTGCTCTCCAGCAGCTCTGAACACTTGCCATTAACCACAGATCAGAAAAACTCTCTTGGAAGGCTGCAATAAAGTCAAACTTTTGCAGGGAACATCTGTGTTTCTGGATTTTATATTTCATAAATCCAAATGTCAAAATGCATTGCAAAAACGTCTGTTCTCAGTCAAAGGTAATTGTGATCCTGCCTGCCTTGTGCTTCTTTTCTCTTACATGTCTGCCTTTCTGATTTAGGTGATGTAGCTTGCAGAAGTCTATGATAATCTGAGTTTCTACAGTGCTGGTACAGTTTGCTCTTGTGGTGTTTCTGCATGACAGCCTTCATTGACATGGTAATACTTATCTACTGAAGCTTTGGAAATTATTAATCAAATGCCTCATGGGAATTGCAAGCGTTCCGCAATAATGTATTTTTTAAATCAATGGCAGATTTAACAGCTAAATTTCAGTCAAGAATTCTTTCTGTGGGAGTATTGTTGAATGTCTGTCAGTTTCAGCAACAAAAGACTACTAAATAATCCTAGTTGTCATTGTCTGACAAGTAGCTTTTTATCAACAGATAAAAATACTAGTTTTACTAACATTTCTACCCTAGTTAAATATTGTTCTGATTATTTTCTGTTATGTCCTAAAAAGAATAAAGGAAAAAATCCCGTAATTGCTTACTTTTTCCTTGTTTTATTATAATAGTATTGTTATGTTCTCTTTTGATATAGCTGAGGTAAGAAAAGGAACCATATGCTTTCATAAAACCCTAAAATATTTAAGTTGTAAGGAACTGCTGGAGGTAATCTGTTCTAGCCCCCTGCTCAAAGGTTGGATCTAGCTTCAGGGTCAAATCAATTTGCTTGTGCTCAAGTCTAACACAGCTTTGAGTGTTTCCAAGGGTAGACTTCACAATGTTTTTGGCTAGTCTGTTCCAGTGTTTGAGCAATTTTCCCATGAGGTTTTATTTCTATTTATCTGGCTGGGATTTCTGTTCTTGCAGTTTGTTTTATTTTCTTCATGATTTATATTATTGTCTTAATACTCTTTACCAGAAAGTATAAAAAGTATTGTCCATGTTCAAAAGCTCATCCTCTCGTCAGAGAAACTCTTGAATGTGTGTGAAACTCAACTTTCCAGTTGGTCAGAGCATAGTGCTGACAATGCCAAGGTCAAGGTTCCATCCCTATAAGGGCCATTCACTTGAGAATTGGGCTTGATGGTCCTTCTGGATCCCTTCCCAGTCCAGCTGTTCTGTGATTCCCTCCACCCTCTCTGATCTCCCTTGCATATGCAGATGTTGCCAGCCTGCACAAGGTACCTGAAACACCAGAAAGAACACAACACAATCAGCAGTTGACTATAACAGCTTGTGTGACAGAGTTTAGCAGAGAATGTGAAATTAGAGGGAAATGGGAAAGGAGAGGAGTGGGGCACAATAATGACAGAGTAGCAACGAGCCTTCTTTAGGCCACGGCGCAGTTTCAGAAACATTCCTACTGAATGTACCCTGCCTACCTGAGGGCGAGAAAATGTTCTTGGAAACAACAGTAATAAAAGAAAATACGTGTTTTTCCATGGCTCTACAAATGCAGATCCATGAGAGCACAAAGTCAGTCCCCAGAAGTTGACCAGCAGTTGCTTGCTGCATCCATCTCATTTGTTTTCCTGTCTCCATCTGCTGGACGCAGCACTGCACGATGGCTGCACTGCAGGGTGGTTACCCAGGCTACTGCCTTAGCACCCAGCTAAACCTTCATGTTATGCAGCATATCAAATGTGTGCTAGAGCCAGTTAAGGTAATTTGCCTGAAAACCATATTGGTTTAATTCAAATTATTGGAAAAATCCTATTTTCAGCTTCCTTTGCCCTATAATATATAGGCACAATCTTATGGAGAGTAACATTCAAAATTAAATCTATTGATTTTAACAGTTGATGCATCACTGATTTTTATTAATTGGTTTTGCTTCACAGCATTAATTACTTGTATTAGTACTAATACGCACTTATTAAATATTTCACAAAAAAATTAATTGCAATAGGGGTCTTTTAAGTTTAGCAGTTTGGTTATGACAACAGCAGCAAGTATTGTGGAATTTCATTCATAAATTTCCTAAATTAGAGGCATTAGTACTTCAAAATTGTCCTACTAAAATGTTTATTCTTTTCCATAACCTTATCAAAGTTACTTTACCTTTTATGCTCACTATATATTTTCATTTGCAAAGTTTGGTTGTGTCCTTTTGTTGTTTTATCCACAATGTACTGAATTTCTGTTTTGTGGGTACAGAAGAAAGTGGGGTTTGACATCTTTGGCTCATTGGTTGAGATTTGTGTGAGTATTGGTGACCACCTGTTCTAGAGGCAGTAGGAATTCCTGGCAGAGCAGCTACTGCTCTTGAAGTTTGCTTTTTTGTGGTACACCAGAATCCCAGTGTGACTGAGTGTAGAGAACCATTCAAGAAGAATATCTTTGTGCCCAGCCTTTACTCTGTGCCATATTTAACTAAAATATTTTATCTGACAAAAAAACATATACACAGTTACATGTGAATCCAGCCAGGCATCTACTCAGCTCTTGCTTGAACTTCCCAGCTTATTTTTATTTTTATCTGAACGTGGTTATGTAACTTTCACTCATTAGGACTGATTTTTGTTTTTGTTAATATTAGCAGTCTGAAAATTTTGTTACTTATTTCAAGAGGAAGACCAGGCTACTATTTATGTGCTTTTTCTCTCTGAACTGTGCTGAACTATGACCAGAATCAAGTTTTGATTCATTATATCAGGATTTGTTATTTTGATCCAAAGTCAGTAACAATGATATGAAGGTGTTTAAGATATGAAGAAAATTATATTGGTCTTTCATTGCCTTCTGCTGAGTTTTTCAGTTTATTTCAACAATCAGCTAAGTTGGATGTTACATAACCAACTGAAATGCAGATTGTCTTAATTTCTATGTGTATACTACAGGCAAGTGTAGTAATTTTCTCCTACTCTGAAAAACCTACCCTATCTAAATCTGAATCTTTGCATAATTCCTAAAATCTTATCATTTCATGCCACAAGAGAAGTCTCAATTTTGTAATTACCTTGCTAGTAATGTTTTAATAATCTAAAAAATGTTTTTAGTAAGTTTTTCTCATATTTTGTCTTCTACTAAATCTTATTATCAATTTTCCATTATCATCACTTTTTTTCCAATAAGAAGTGAGTCTTTAATATTTTTCCAGAATCATAGCACAAATAAATCATCCAATTTAACGAAACATTAAAGATTAGGCTTAAGTGCAATTCAGTAAAATCATTAGTTGATCTACAGTAGGGATACATGATAATGATTTAACTTACAATCTGTGGAGTCCTTTTAGGAACCACCTTGGTTTTTTTCAGTACAATTCTACCAAAATAATTGGGGTGGGGGGTTTTAATGTACTTTTGTTTTCCCCTAATCTTTTCAGTTATTTATATGATTATTAGAGCATACAATACCTAGATTTCCTGAATAATGCCAGAGATAATTGAGGAAGAAAACCAGATCTTTTGGAATAGTTCCGATAATGCATAAGACTATGATGAAAACTAAAAAGTTGCAGGTGGACTAAAAGAAAAATGTTTGGCCTTTTTGGTATGTCTTTAATGTTTGATGTGTGCAGCTGCACCTGTAACATGTATTTCATTCCCTACAAGGACAGTTATTTCTTTCAGCACACTCACAGGTGTTATGTTCAATACAGGTGAACATACCTGTGTGTATTCAAGTTAATTGTTTTTTCTCAGCTTCAAGCTTATCAAGCTTATGATCTTTTCTTTGTTCTTGCAAGTGATAAATTTGTCAGTTTTTTTCAGAAAATACAGTTTAGGTACTGAGAATTCATTCTTGAGGTAAATGAGGATTTTTAAATTCTAAAACTGTGTTAATGGGGCAGCAGGAGACCTGATAATTCAGAATAACTACTCCTTATTTAAAGAAGACCTCCATTATGTGAGAAGATTTAGAATTCAGAAGCCTTTGCAACATAAGCAAATTTTCCTCACAAATCTTTCCTCCTCATTTCTAAAAGAATGACTGTCCCACTATGAGGGAACTCACTTGGGTAAGTGAACAAGCTTTGGATCGTAGTATTGGCTTTATTTTAGAACTCAAAAATATAATCACCAGAATTAATAAAATTGTTTTCTGCTTTGAGATGTCCAAACTGAAAGATAAAACATAATTCAAAGAAAAATTACCTCTACAGTAATTAAACTGGAATTCTCAACTTTACCATCTTTTGCTTAAGATTTCAATTTGATTCTCCTGATCAATTAAAAAACTCTAAATTAGTTGCTTTAGAAAACATAAGGTAAGGCCTCCCCTACTGGTCTGATTATTTACTTTTCATAATGCAAGTAGGTTAAGCTGCAGATGTTTCATACACTGATTTCCTGCCATTTTATTTATGACCTTGAATGTTAATAAAAAAAAAAAAAAATTCCAGAGTTCCCGAGCTACCACACTGCAATTCCAGTTCTTGTACCAATCAGATGGACTGCTGATGCATTACCATCCTTTCTTTCTGCAGGCTGTGGTAGCTCAGAAGTATCCAGTTCCAAGAGTCACTTTCTCCATGGCGTGACCAGAATGGAGCATGGCTGGAAGGTGCTCAAAGTGTCATGTGGCTAATGAAGCTCATTAATGCACTCAAGATGAGCATTATGCAGAGATTTACTAAATTCTAGCTGCAATTATATCATCACAAGATAAATAACCACTGTTTGTATCACTAGATAGGGTCATGGAATGTGAATATGTGGAGAATTTTCCAGTACTCTGCTGTACAAAGTGTTGGTTAAATCTTTTATTTAAAATATTCTCCTTATTCCACTTTTTAAAGCACATATCTTTTTCCTAATCATGGGAAAATTTGACAGCAGAGGTTCACCAATAACAGCAAAATCTCATCACATTTGGGTTTATAAGCTGCAGTAGAATCACCACTTCCTGGCAATGGGCAAAACCTGCAAGCATCTTTAGATATGTAGAGTTATTCTTTGGTCAGATGATGGGCAGTGACTTATTTGGAAGGAGACATTTCATTCATGGCTGCCAGAAGTATCTGTGGAGAACGAGGAGTGGAATAAGTGAGGTCTTTCTGGTGAATGTGTAGGACCAGAACCTGACTTTGAACAGTTAACACATTCTCTTGGATTTTCAGAGAGGATTAGAAATTGCTTCTCTCCCTTCATTCAAGTGGGAATAAGAAAACCCTTGGAAGGGAAAGTCATACATGATAACTAGAGTACCTGAAGGGTATGTATTTTAATAATTTTCCTTTATAAAACCAAAACATCTTTTTAATTTTTTTTAAGAAGTCACTTAAGAATCCACTGTACTGAGTTCTCAACAATATTTTTGCTGCCTTTCACTTTTAACTTCAACTTCTAATAGCAAATATGATCTCTTTTATCAAGACTTGGACAGGTAACTTTAAAAATCAGTAGGCATGTTAATTACAACTCATGTCTTTCATCTACTTTTCAAGTCCTTCTGGGTAAACACACTTGATTATTTTCTTTACACCATTTGAGTCTGAAGTGTTGACTCTGAATGATCTGTGCAGGTGAATGCTTTTTAGCTGGTTTGTCCCAGTTCTGAGGATTTCCATGGCTGTAGACAGAAAGTCCTATATAATTGATCTCAGCTCAGCCATGGAGCACAAGGTGGAAGGTACAGCTGGAAATGCTTTCTTCTGTTGCATTAAATCTCTCAGATAGGAGTACATATCCTGACTTTTTTCCTGTTTTAAGTATCATTTTATGACCTGAAGGAGACTTTGCATTGGGAAGTGAAGAGGGGAGGGAGGGGCATCTGGCCCTGGTAGCAGGGAGGGGGCAGGGATGCTGGACTCCTCCCATGTCCCATCAGCTGCCACAACAGAGCCTAATGACAAAGATGCCTTGGTACATATAACTCAGGTCCAATGATAACAAAATAAATGTCCTGTTGGTTTGTAAATTGAATCTGAATTAAGAAACCCAGAAGTACATTGCTCTCTCAGATGTGTGTTTACCTCAGATGTGTGTCACATCTTCCTTTCATCTTATTTTTTTCTCCCTCCTGGGGACATCATTTGGTATAACATGGCCCCAAAAAAGTGATGATAAAATAAGTGTAATCAAATCATTGGAAAGACATTTTATTTTGAAAGCAGTGCATTTAAATGAAGACTTCATTCTGTACAATGAAGGCTATGTAGAAAACCTTGACAGTATTCTATTTGGAATTTGAGAGGCTTCAATGGAACATGACTTCCGAGTTGCAAGACACTGTACTTTTTAGTTACTTCAAATAATATTTCCAAATAACCCATTGCTTCTTAACATCTCAAAGGTGGTGTGATTGCTAAGCAAAAAGCAAATATCTTTAACAACTGAGCATGTTTCCAGCAATGTTGAAGAGAAGCATTTACTAAAGAAAGATCTATTTAGGTGCTTTGACGATACAGTCAGATGTTTAACAGAATTATTTAAAGGCAATTTAGACAGCAGTATGTACTTCCCACTGAATTTCACTTAGTCACTTCTATAAATCCCATATGTATCTTCTACATCTTTAGGCACTTTAAATATCTGGCCCAAAGGCAATTGAAAATCTGTTAAAGCTATAGGCAGACTTCTGTTTTCTGCTACTGGAAGGAAATCACATTTTTAAGGCTAGTCCTCAAATTAACAAGAATTTCATCCTTGGAGATGGTTGTTCAATGGGGATATTAAAATAATTTGTGACATTTAGTCAGTATGGCCTGGTAGAAACATCTGTGCATATTACTTTTCACTAATATAATTAATTTTGTAAGAAATGCAACCACAACAGCAATGCTTTCATCAGCTTTTCTTTTTCTCATTTCTTTTTTTTCCTTCAGAAATTGGACTATTAAATGTTGCTGGCTGAATACCAGTTCTAATATTTTCTAAAATTAAATAATCATAAATCTAAGTAAGTATAGCTATTTCCTTGTAGGAACTGAATTTGCCAAGTAACAAACTCCTACAGAATGGGAGACATAAATTTGTATTCGATGTTTGCTTTTTCTTTTAAATATATATTAAGCTTTTCTCCTTTTAAGCTTACACAGCAGTAGGGACTAGGGATGAGTAAAGCCCCCCCTGCAATGTTTTTATTCTAAAACAAGTATCCAAATAATTTTATGGATTTATTTAATAGATTTCTCATACAGCCAACACAATGGGAACATCTTCATGTGTTATGATGACATGCCAAAAAACAGGAGAGAGTGGGCAGTGTTTTTCTTTCTAGTCTCAATTGATGTTACCATTTGTTTTTCTTATTATTATTCAACAGAATGCATAGAACAGGGTTCCAGATGCATCATATAATGCTAAATCTGTGTGCAGTATATGCCTGGCTTCATAATAAGTACAAATCACTCTTAAAAATGTAGATGTGACTGAAAGATAAGGTTAGTGGGACTGTTGGTATGGTCTCAGGCCAATACAACTTTCTTTTTGAACACCTATTCTTATAATGAACCAATTGATATATTACCAGAAACGTAGAGCCTTAACATTAATACTTTAATGTTGAGCTTTCAGGCTAGGGAGTTTTATTTAATATTAATCATTAAGGATGTTTAAAGACATCATTTCATGTAAAACACAGAACATTATCCATGGCTGGTTGGTGCCTGAATTTCAGTAAGAAAATCCTTTTTGCAAGATTATTAATGAAAAGGTAGCACATAAATTTGACAGCAGGTGACTAAACCTGACTTGGATGCTTCCCAATAGGTTTTGGGATAATCTATTCATGAAATGAAAGAAATAAGAGGTAACTCCAGTGATGTAGGTAAATTAACTAAAAGGTCTAAAGGGTGAACACATAAAGCAACAGCACTCAGTAGTTTTTAAGTAGGCAGTAGCATTTCTTCTGCACACACATGTATAAAACAGAAGGTGGTTAAATACTCATGGCTTGCAAAATATTTTGTTAGAAGAAATAATAATGTATTGATCAATTGCACAAAACTATAGCACTGTAAATGTTTTAGCAATTACCAACAATGTGTGGAGAAGGGTCTACTGAGAGAAACAGCTTATGGATGATATAGAGTGATAGTAGGTGATCTTCTTAGTTCTTATCAGCTGCTTTTGGATGATTAGGCCCAAAAGAGGTTCCTATTTTATTTGTGTTGTTTCTTTCTCATCTGTATTTTTTTAATATTAATTGATTGACCATTGGCAAACAATTCTGTGGCACTGTGAAATATTCTGGAGATCATTATTAATAAATTGACGCCCAACTTTACCATAAATGTTATCTAACCCAGATCTAACAGCTCTTGTGTTAGCTAATTATTAGAAAACCCTGCATAAACATGAAATAGCTGTAACTTACCAAGACAAAAGCAGGTATTGCTCTCCCCTATGTGCCCTGACAGAGATGCATTTAAATAAAAACATAGATGAAAAATGGCTATGGAAAAAGGGTGGAATGCAGCAAGTTGGACAATCTTTGATAGAGCAGGTTGCAACACATTTGATGTCTCCAGACACTTAAACACTCTGGTGTGTGGTATGCAGGGGTTCCTGGGTTCCTTCTGACATGCAGGATGAAATGGAAGCACTGCAGGGGGTTTCAGGGCAAGAGACTTGTCCTTCCTCTGAAATCTACAATGCAAATATCCATTACCCTAAATCTACAAGATTAAGCTGCTGTGCTTTCATGCTCAGGGATGATTTGACCAGACATAAGGAGCCCTAGATGGTCTACCAGAGATCACCACTGATCATAGCAAATGTCTATCTGCTAATTTTAATTATTAATGACTTTAAAGGACTGTCTGAAACTGATTTATTTTGGTAGTCTACTAAGAGTGATGAACAAAACTCAGCACTGAAAGAAACTAATTGCAAGGACAGTATTTCTAGAGGAGTTATATTCCATGTTCATAGTACAAAGCAAAGTATTTCTAATGTATTTGTTTTTCACAGCTGAAAAAGAATTTGACTTAACCTGCATCAGAATGTATATATAAGAGTTGACATTTTCATAAGGCTGTTGCTGATTGCATGGAAGAAACACTCTTCATTCTAGCTAATATAATCTATTTTGGTAACAGACATTTGGGTCATTCTGTTCTCATACAAATTCTTAAATGCATTCTTTCTCCCACCCAATGCAGTCAGAATAGTTGGGGAAATGTGTAAAGCAAATGGGCAAGCGAGGAGCATTGCATCTTTATATTTCCAAGAAATGTTGCTATTGTTTACTACTACATAATGTGAGGACTATAAAAATAAATCTTACTTTTTATCGTATTCTATGAAGTTTCAGGGTACAGTCTAAAAATTCTAGTTTCAGAGTTGAAGAATAAAAGCTGCTAATTCTGCCAACAGATGGCTAAGGATGTTGCTATCCTGTCAACATGTGCAAACAAAGATTATTGCAGTCTCATTGCCTACACTCTGCTTTCAAACTTTGGCCTTCCTTTGTTTAAAAAGCTGTTTATTAAACAACACAAGGGTTGTAGAATATAAATGAATTAGAGTTATGTTCTGAAACCATTTTATTTTACAGCAAGATTTAATAGGAAGTACATGTAATTAAAATTAAGACTTGATTGGCAACTTTGAATCTACTCTAATGCTTATTTGTTTGGTTATCTTAGACAGTGCTAGTGTAAAATTTTTCAGTAATTAAAAGTATTATTGCATTTAAAATTATTTAGCAATTATTGCACAGTTTTTAAATTTAATAACTTAACCAGCTTGGCTAAAATTACTCAAACCATTTGAGTTTCTAATACATTTCAAACCACTCAGACCAATGTATGAGCTTGAAGGGTCAGTTTCACAATCATCAAACAGCTTGTGTCATTCTGCACTTTACAAAGTAAAAGACAATTGAATACCTTCATGAGGGACTTGTTTTCATGATAACCAGAGAGCAGAGAGATACAGTTCCAGTGACTGAAGTCTGTGTGCGGATTGGCTTGGGTTTTCTGGTTTAGTTTTTTTGTTCATTTTGGGTGTGAGGTTGGTTGGTGTGGTTTTTGTGGCTTTCTTGGATAAGGCAAAGCATCTTTTTCCTGATGCAGAAGAATCTTTTTTCTGGAGATCAAAGGTTTGGGTTTCGATGACTTCACAAGAAAAATCAAGCAACAGGGTTGTATTAGATTCTGGGGAAAGGGATGTGTCTCCACTATGTGGCTTTGCACTGAGAAATGTGACTGGCAATCTCTGACCAGAAAATCTTCAGAATTAGAGGGGCTGTGCCAAGGTGCTTCTCAGGAACACATTCATGTACTAGAGCCAATTATCAGGTATAAGTTATTTATTCTTAATAATAGCTATTGAAAAAGCCCCAAAGCTTGATTCTATTTTCACAGAACGCATATGTTGCTAAATCCCAATTTTAAGTCTTTAAGTAACTTAAGCTCAATTTGGCTGCAAGATTCATTTTGCCCAGATCATGATTTTTTAAAAGATATTTTAGTTAAAAGAAACTAGGCCTTGAAATTCTGGTGTAAGCATGAATGGAGGTGGGGGAGATGGGACCACACCAAACAAAAATCCCAATATTTTCTCCCCTGCATATTCTACTTTGATTGACAGGATGGGATGAGAAAAGAGAGGTAGGGGGAGAGCTTTTCCAATGAGTAATTTGATGATTCCTTTATATAGAAGTACTATTGATCTTTTTTTTTGTCTGGAAGGGTTTTCTTGGGGGCTGAGAACTGAAAGTTCTAGCATAAATCCATGTAAAAAGCAGTGTGTCATACTGTCTCATGATGAAGGCAGTTCACACACAAATAGAAATTAAGCAAAGTATTTACAGGAACAAAACAGAGAAGGTGTCCTAATTGTGTTAATGAGCTGCAGCCCTCATTTTCTGTGGCTGACCAGGGAAGGGAGGGGTCCATTCTGTAGCTGATGAAAGCAGAGCTTCAAGAAGTCTCTGTAGTCTTCCTGAATCGCTGCAGACAGAAGTTCTTCATCACTGTCTTTTAGTTCTGCTTTGGCCTTTTTGCTACTGGTTTTGTCAATACTAATTTAGGGAGGGTTAGCATTTTATAATATACAATCCAAAGTATTGAAAAAAGTGGCAATGTAGCAGTGGTTTTGTGCATTTTTGCACTGCATGTAGCCCGTGTCAGTATCTTTGCTGGTTACCTTGGAAACTGTCGTGGGGGGAAATGTGATTGGCTGCATCCTCCAATTGATTATTAAAGTCGTGGGCAGTTTCAAGTGCCAGACATCTCATAGGTTGCACAAGTAAGTAGCAGTAAAGGATTCACAATTTATGATTCTTTTATTTTGAAGTAAGCCACATGAAGCAGCACATCTGCAATGCCTTGGAAGTTTGACTGGAATGAATAATGGATTGCAAATTTCCTCTTTGTAGAAACTATAGTGTTTTGGGGATGTGCCTTGGTTTTTCTTTTTCTTCCTGGCTGTTTCTACTGTGGGGCATGCATCTGAGAGGAAGGAGCAAAAAAAATACTCCCAACCTCCCCCCAACCCCAAAAAACCCAGAACCCCGTACTGAAACAATGAATAGTTTCTTAGACAGATCTGTTACAAAATATAATCTTTTCTTTTATACTGTCACAGGAATAGAAATTCACATCCCTTGAGCTGCTGATAAGCTTCCCCTTTTTATGTCTTAAAAACTGATATCAGACTTATTTCATAGCCTGTCCTGCTCCCATTGATGAACAGTGATAGACTGCAGAGTGATGCATTCAATATGTTGATTGTGCTTTATATACATTTTTTTCAACAATGTAGGAACACAGCTTTTGTTTTCAACCAAAAATCTGCTGGTGACTAAGGCCTCCTTATGTCAAATTGTCTCAGTTACTTTTGACAAAAGCAACTTGTATAGTATAAAGCAAAGTCATTGTCTTGAGAGTGTCTTTAGAAAGTTATGATTGATAATGTAGTTCCCCTATCCTTTGGTGTTGCCTTCAGTATCTGATGTTTCTTAACCATCATTGCTGACAGAAATACCTGGGTTTAGTGAAGGGCTGATATTACATTGTAAAGACTTAGTGGCCCAAATTACTCTTGGATGCTTCTTTGATTGTATTAAGAGTAAAGAATAGGTTTAAAGTAAAACTACTGTACCATTTGGAGATAGTTTAGTATCTTTATTTTTCAGCTGCTCCTTTCTTCATAGCATTTCATTTGCGTCCTTAAATGACTCCAATATTCTCAGAATTGTAGACATTTTTTCAATTCAGAAAACAATGAATAGCTAAAGTATATCTTCACCTCTATGCTCAGGCCTGATAGCAGGGAATAGAAGTAGAACAGGCTGCCAAGGAGCTTCATCAGTCTCCACTTCTGTAAGTTTTCAAGACCAGACTGATAAACCCTGAGTGATTAGAGCTGATCTGGTTTTTAGCAGGAGGCTGTGCTAAATGACCACTGAGGTCTCTTCCAGCCTGATTTATCCTATGCTGTGAACCATCTCACTGAAAACTGTGTCTTATTTCCAGGTAATGTTTATCTGACTGTAGCTTTTAGCCATTGGTTTCCATTGCTCATTTTCCTGTTAAGGAACTTGGTGGTACTTGATGCCTGTCATTGTAAATGAATATTGAAACACAACAAGCAAGCTAACTCTAATCCTGTTTCAAGACCAGCAGCTGGACAGACTTTGTCTACCTTGTAAGTAATTTGCTCTATTTTGCCCTGGATAGGACAGGACAAAATAAATAAATTTTATTAAAATTCATATGTTGAAGCTGGGTGCAGAATTCCCTCTTTGGAATTTTCAGTGATGGCCACAAAAGTCTTCTCTTACTTCTTGTTTCAAGGTGGTCAAAAATACTCAGAGCAGATCTCCAAATCAGAAATATTCTGATCAAATAATTTTCTGTGCAACTTTTTAAGCTATTATTTGTTATGTGAAAAAATTAAGTATATTCTGTCATCTATCTCACAACTTTCCTCACCAGTTGGGCAGTCTGACTTTCAGGGGAGGCAGCCAAACACAAGGATCTGCAGGGCAGCTCCAATCTCAGCTCACCTGTAGCTACTACCACTCAGTCTTTTAAAGCAGAAAGTCCCAGGAATTTAAGGGCTAATCAGAGCAATCAGAGACCTTTTCCAGCCTGGATGGAGTACAATATTGAATTCTGCTTGGTTTTGATGCCTCACAAAAATTAAGTTTCTTACATGTACATGATTACCTTCATCAACAAAGTTTGTACTGTTTTGGAAGAATAAAATCAAGCTTTTAGTTCAGACCAATTGCCTCTAAAATAATTTAGCTGGGAATTAAATATATTTTATAACTTGTCAAACAGTTGCAGCAGCTTTCCTTTATGTTGCCAAGAACTGAAGTTGGGCATCTGGCCTGTGGTTACCTGATTCATACCTTTTGGCATTTTTAGTATGGACACAACATTGCATCTCTTCTAATCTTCTGGAGGTACTCCAGTTTTCCATGATTTATTACAAATTTAACAGTAGCAGACAGGAGATTCCCTCTGATTCCTCTCCTTTAAAACTCTTTGGTGGTTTTTTGTTTGTGCTTTTGTTTCGTCGTTGTTTGTATTTTTTTTTTTCATATAAAGCATTACTGTTTGTACCTTTTAAAATTTTATCGCTAACTAATATACTATGAATTATATAATTTAGTACTGTATTTATACTGTGGATATTTTTTCACCTTTATAAAGGGTTTCTAATTTTAATTTAAAAAAAAGAAGCTTCAGAAATCTATTATTAATTAAAAATGACAGAATTGACTTAATCATAGCAGTCTAACTTTCTGGGAGAAGATTCTAAAATCAAACTGAGACAGAGTGGATTGAGATGATTATATTTCTGATTGAAACATGAAGAATAGAGTTTATTAAAAGTTCTTTGTACCACTAATCCTAAAATCAAACTTCAAAATTAAGAATATGCTTAAATATCTTAAGATTTGCTGGGCTAAGGATAGTATCTCTACTTTATCCATGCCACATAACTTTTAATTTCTACTACTCACTATCTCCTTCATTTTTTTTATTAACTTAATTTCCACCATCACCTGATCACTGAAATGAAGTTGTCTCTTTCAAGCACTATCATAAACTTGGAAGTTTTAATATTCTGGTCTTTAGCAACCTTTGAATTTTCAGTCTTAGTTTTCCTAAGTTTTTTTTTTGCCAACCAATGGATTTCTTATTTGGAGGGAAAGAGACCCTTCATAAGCACTGAAGATTGGGAGTGCTACGTGTTTGTTCATGTTGAAAGAAATTGGTCAGGATAGTTAGTAACTAAAAGACCAGCAAAGTCCAGAATAGGTTCAGTTGTAGTGTTTGAAAACATAATAACATTTTACTGCTCTGGCTGCAGAAGGTTGTTGGCCAATCTTCCACAAGGAAATTCTCCTGACCTGTTGCTGAGCCGTGGATTCCAGGTTCAGGTTGCTTCATTCAGTCTTTCTCACAGAAACTTTATTCAATATTATACAAATTCATATCATTAGGTTCATAGCAACCATCCAACCATTTCCTTCATTGTAAGAAATACAAAATATTGTTTGTATTTTCTCCTCCCCCTTAAGATCTACTCTTCCTTAAACTAAACAAATATTTACCTTTACTTGGTTTGCAGTATTGCCTTTATAACCTCTCTTCTATATCTCTAATTCTATAAAGTCCTGATGCTTGTGGAGAATTCCTTAATGGAATGTCAAGGGCCTGGAATTGTTGCTTAGTGCTTTCTCCAACGGACACTTAAATGTTTAAAATCAGATTCTGACACAGAGAAGCACCATCAGATGTCACCTGCCAGGAAAACTCAGCACTGCATTAAGGCAGCAGGTGCTGCTGCCTGGTTTTCTGCCTGTCCCATAGCATTCTCTGTTCTGGCCCCTGGGCAGTCTCTAGATTTGCCTTCTCCACTGCTTCTTGCTCTCCTGCTTCAGCTTTTCTCCTTACAATTTTGTTGCTGTTCTCTGTTTCTAAGGTTCTGTGGTGTCTCCAGCTCTGTTCTGTTGTGCCCAGGACTGGGCACACCTGAACTGAACTGCCCAATCTGCATTCTGTGCCAACTCACTTTGTAACAATTTGAGGGTCTCAACTAATTTTGAAATTAATGAGATTTGGATATGAGGAAGGGTTTTTTTTAACTTGCATGCCTAAATACAGTTTAAGCATTTTCCCTTTGGCTGTACCTTATCCATACCTCAAAGATTTACTTGGGCAAGTCAAGTGTTAAAAATTTGGGAGTTGCTGAAACACATGCCCCAGATAAAGAGCTGCAGTGACAGGCAGCTCTGAAACAGCATCCTCGTGTACCAAGTGATTCCACAGGGTATTAGGTACCTGTGGTTCCCCAAGTGATTCCACAGGGTATTAGGTGCTGCTTGTAGCAACAAGTCCCTATGGCTGTGTGTGAAACAGTGAGGATACAACAGCACTTAAGAGATGGTGTTCTGAATATGCAGTCACACTGGAAATTGTCTCCTGTAACACCCTGCCAGTTAGCAAAAATGAGCTGACTTAGAAATTGTGGTAGCTGGCATGTTGTGCCTGACTTCAGTCATAATCTCTCCATCAAGAGAGCTGTAAAATTCTTAGCCTGATCATACTTGCATCAGTTGATATCTGCATCCTAGGGAACATCACTGTGATGAAGATACAGAGCAACTGTAACAGCTGCTGGTGGATATAAAACTCAGAAACAACAAAAAACCCAAACCAAAACAAAAAACTACCCTCAAGTCAGTGAATGTCTATCAATGTTTGATTGTGTTTAGGCTGTTTACAAGCCTGTAGTTTCTGTGAAATTAAATCTTTTCCTGATTTGATTTATGTAAGAAAGTGCAGGGCTGCTCCTTGTAGCCCATATTTGATGATAGACATTGTTAGAATGTAAATATATATATATGGTAACTGGCTTCATGCAGCAATATGTTTTTCATGAGGAAAGAGGTAAATCCTCTTCCTCTAAAAAAGGAAATGCTTTTCCTTGTTTATGAAGATGCTGCTATGAAACATGGTTTTATATCCCTTTTACCTGAAATTAAGCAAGTTATTTCTTGTGTGATACTAACTAGAGTGTATTTCAGGTACTGAAATAGTTCAGAAGCTGCTTGCTACTGATTTTGTACCTTTCTGTAAGCCACTCTGAAGCCTGTGTTCAGTTTATTGTGTCTGTGTTATACATACTATTCTGGACAGAGTATTCTATTTGCAATATAAGAAATATCTAGCTCTCTAAAAGTAGTTTCATCTTTCATATTGTTTGGTGTAGTTATTATTTTTCATGGTCCCAGGCAAGCAATGTTGGTCAGGCTGTTGTGTGTGGGGTTTACTTTTAGCTTGTTTTTGTTGTGGGCTTTTTTATTTCCATGAAAACACATGTGCTTGACTGCTAGATTGATGTTCAAAAAGCATTTGGTTCAAATTTTGTAAGTACTTTTTGAATATATTATTGCAATCTATTAAAATAAATGCAGAAACTTTACTTAGAGAATGGAGAAAAGATACCTATGTTTCCAAAGGTATGCTCAGACTAGTAACAATCCACAGTGTCTTAAAAGTCATAAAACCACTTGTGATAAAGTAACTTCATTAGATATTTTAATGTGAAATTCCTAGCTTACAGTAATGGGCAGCCATTGTCTTGCAGGATGTAGGAAAGCTACACAATTCAAACTCCTCTAAGTTCTTGTAGCTCTTCTGACTGCACTTGGTCTGAAGGTGGGTGCTGAGGTGGGGTTTGAGGATGTCTTTGCCTGGTTCAGGATGGTCAAGCAGCAAACAGGGAATTCAGAAATTCCTTCATTCCATTGATGGATATTCCTGGAGCTCACTGGAAGCTGCCAACTGCAGATGCTGTGTCAGAGCTTGGTCCCTTTGCGCCCTTTTAATAAAAAGACAATGTATAAGAGAGAGAAAGCAATGCTGGGATCAACCTAAACACAAGAAATTCAAAGCCAGTACTTCAGAATGTGAAGAAGTTTGGGGGTTTTAGTATGCATGGTGTTTTGGAAAAGGTTGTCATTTTGCAGTATTGAAGAATAATTAATGTCTTCTCTAAGTTGAATCCAACATTAGACTCATTTAAAATTTTAGACTGTCACTAGTCTCAATCTGCTAATTCTCTTAAGAACAGGGTAGTCTTTGTTACTAAAAAAATACAAGAACATGAAAAAGTGTGAAGATCTATTTAAAGATGGATTTGTTTACTTTTTTTTTTTTGTCTGGTGCTTAATAAGAAACTGTTAGCAAATTTAACAGTGCAGGCTGGAGATTAGGCCTGATGTACTGTATTGAATATTCACAAGCAATTTTTAAATACATTTGATTTGTGATAGGCTCAGATCCAAAAGTTAAATTATGAATTTGGAGGAAATCCTCAACATAAAACATATAGCAGTTAACATATTTTCTGGCAATATGTGACATCTTTGTACACATCTTTATTTATGTGAAATGTTGAAATACTATCAAAGAATTTGACCAAGCCCCTGCTTCTCTGGGCAGCTCATAGGATGCTTCTCACTTTGGATTGCTTTTCCAATGCCTTAACAAGGCAGATTACCTAATGTAATAGTTCTACTTTAAGGGCAGGAGAAGAAACAGAGAGATAAAAATAGGTATGCAGATGGAAACTGTTTCACTTTTCCATATGCTAATAGCAAACTACTAGGCCTCTTAATCATCCCTCTCATTAGCGGCTGTATTTTCAAAATGGTCTCAAAAAGATCTTTAAATGTGAATAGCCAGAGAAATATCTGCATAGATAAAACTGAACAAAATTTTGAGGAAGAAAAAATTAGTTAGTGTTGTCATGGAATAACTGGAATGCAATTTTGAGTGTGCAAACAGCTTGCAATTTTTTATCTAAAAAATTTAAATACCAATCTCTTTGAACAGCGTAATGAGAAACATTTTACATTATTTCCTGTTGTTGAAGGTGGAAACTTTCTTAAAATGCTTGAATAAGAATTTTTATTAGTTTTGGAATTTTGAGTATGAAGAACAGACCAGCCTCAAGGCCAGTGACTCAGTGGTGCCAAGGACAGCGAGGTAAAACACAATGATTATAGGTGGAAACTTAGTGAAAGCAGTGTAGTATTCAGCAGATCTATTTATAGATGCAGAATAAAAGCCTCAGATTCAAACCTCCAATTGTGTTTTTTTCTGAGGAACAGAAAGCTACTCTTCAAAGTGGGAAAAAAAAGTAACTCTCCAGCAATGCTGATGCTATCAGTGGTCACTTAATACTTTGTTATTAAATGTTATTTTAGAACTGAGGCCCTGTTTGTTTAGAATTTAAGTCAAGATAAATAAACTGTGTTGCACATTATGTGATTTTTTATGAATATAAAATAAGACAGCTCCATTTCTCTGAGCTTTTTATAGAATGGTTGAATTTCTCAAAATGGACATGATTAATTTCTAAGAGTCAGGATATTATGGCAGGAGTCACTGTCAAGTTTTAACTAAAATATTCCTTAGACTCCTTTTACCATAACATGCATTGTTTAGCTTTTGCTTTACTTTGCAAAAAGATTTATATTGAGCCTTCTAAACACTAAAATCTTCTTAACACAGATCCCATCTTTTCTATATTGTATGTGATAGATTTTGATGGATTCTCTGGAGCACAGTGGAAATAAATCATATCTACCCAGTGAATACTCACTACATCCCTGATTTATCTTATTTGCAGATGGACTTTTCTGCTTATATTTTGAAACAGCCACTTGTAAAAACGTTCTGTATTAAGAATTAATCATTTGCTATTGTAAAAAAAAAATCTATTATATCACTAATGTGCAGTCTTATGAGAGTATCTATTTCCAAGCCTTTTTCTTGAATAATATTGAAAATTTATACACACTTTAATTATTATTTCTGCCCATTGGATTCAATGGAATTTGCTAGTTCATAAAGCTGGTTTTAAAAGTACTTTCCAGCCCTTTCCAGTTCATAATTAGGATGTCAGTGACTGCAAAAGTTCAGATAAAGCAGGACAAAATATTCTGGGCTTCATAGGGATGCTATGCACTAGGACATTTTATTATCCCCCAATACAGGCAGTTCTCAGGAAAACCACAGGGTGTGTGGTTAGAAATCCAGGTTCCTGAATTGTTGGGAAAAGCATTCCTGCTCATTTGAAGTTTAGGAAGGAAACAGACAACACACGAGCTGAAATTTCTGTTTTTAAAGCCCATAGTAAAGATATGCAGAACTTGCAGATGTGCAGCTATTTTAAATAATTTTAAGAAAGCTGTTCAAAGTACTGAAACAAATCACTGGTTTCTAATCAACTGCTACCTCTCCAATTCTGTTTCCAGAAGTGATTGCTAATGTTCCTACTCTTGCATTTCTAATCTCAGTTGCCACCTGTAAATGCTATTTTATTAGTACTTTTACCTTCATCCAGCCTTACTTCCTCCTTGTTCATCTTTATTCTTATTTATAACACACACACACCCCTTAAAATGTATTAATATATCTTGAATTTTTATATAAATCACTTAATTCCTTCTTCCGTTATCCTTTATATTCCCATTCCTCTTAATTAGTTCCTTATTCTATGATGATTTGGAGAGCCTTTAAAAGTCTCTTTTGGGGAACAACGTTTCCTACTCAATTTGTTGTACAACTTTATGGAACAGGGCTGAAAATTAACACCATAACTTTAATTTTTAGTATATCATTTAAAATCTGTATTTTACCAGCAGCTTCTTATTTGAACTCCTTAGCCTTCATCTAGCATTTTCTTCTTGAAAATTCACTATTTTTTTTTTTATCCACATTTGGGCTAATCTCAAAAAATTTACAGTTTCCCTGTATCCATAATGCTTTCTTTATATTTATAATAACTCTTGTCTGTACTACCTCAACCAAATAAATATACCTGATATGTTTCATGCACCATGGAGTCTCTTAAGTTTTTCAAGCTCTGTTTTTCAGGACCTTGTTGAGACCATAATTTGGAAAGAGTAGATTATTCCAGCTTTTGGAAGTATTTACCTGTTTCCAGAATTCACTAATCACTTTCATAAGGATATTTCTCTTTGGTTGGTTGGTTTGATGATTTGGCAGGTTTGTTTGCTTGCTGTGCTTTTTTGATAAGGGAAAAACCTATTCTTTAGGAATTCTATGTTTTTAATGTATCAGAATCAATTTGCCAAGGATCAGCAAGTTGCCTTGTGAGTGTAGTGACACAGAGGAACATATTTAGAAGGCATATGGTAGAGAAAGCAGGGTGTGCTGCAACATGGGAGATCTCTTCCTGTTTTCCTGCAGTACTTCACTGACTAGAGCACATGCATATGGGGCTCTCTTGAATGTGTATTAATTGAATAAGAGACCATTTCCTAATGATGAATTCTATGCTCATTTAGTTTCTTTCTTGTTTACAAAAATAACACCCTTGAACACTCAGTATACAGTAATTGCTGGTCTCCCCCAAGAGAATTAAATAACATGCCTTTGTTATTCATTATACAGTTGTTTTGTGCATAACATACAATTTCCAGCTGAAGTAAAGCAAAGGAAAAGCCAGAAGACATGATATAGGTATATGTTCTCTCTATATACATAAATAGAAAAGATATAATTAAGATATGCCATAACATGGAATAAATGTGTATGTTCATCCCCAGCTGCCTGGTGCCTTGTTTTCCAGCACACTGACACCTGCACACAAGGGCAAAATGCATCTTTTTGCAGGGTCTTCTCTAGTGCAGTTACAAGAAGACCAAATGAACTGTTTAGGCTGGTGTGTGTTTCAAATGCCAGCAGTATCTGCAGCATGGCAGAGCTGAGCATGGCCTGCAAGTGCTTTCTGAGGAGCCTGACTAATTAGTGCATGCTGAGCTTCATGCTGCTAGAGCTGAGCTCCTGATACCCAGGCTAAATATAATTCCACCAGAAGTCCCTCTAAGGATACAGTAGTGGAGATGTGTGTTTTGAAAGGTACAAAATTCAGAGGCAATGCACTATTTCAGTCTTTTTATACCCACTACTTGCAGACTTTTTGATATCTATATCTCTGGGAATGCCTCAAAAGCTGCTTTCTACTTCAGTGCTGTATATGGGTTCCTCATATTCAGTTATGTCTAAAGAGCAAAGTGAAATAATTGTCTCACTGAAAGATCTCTGGGGGTACCGGCATCCAACATGCTTTCTGCCAAGCTTCCAAAGTTTGTTTTTTACTCTGTTTAGTTCTTATTTTTGGCAATAATATTGGAATTATAGCCTCCTAGGCAGCCATTGCTTAGAATCTTACTTGCTGCCATAATCTGAGTTTCGTAGATAAAAAGTGGCTTGAAGGCCAGCTTTATGTTTAAACCACTTTATATTTAACCTGCTCTGTTCACTGCATTTTTGTTGATTTGGTATACCAGAGTTTTCAGAGCTTTCCCCTGGCTGTCTAACAGCATGGTGTCCAAGCTGCTTCATATGGATTTTAGTTTTCTATTCTTTTACTTCATTGTCTTTCAAACTGCTATAGCCTACTCATTTAAGAATAATCTGGCTCCTGAATTCCAGTGTTGCAAAGTACTGCTTAGTTTGGTCTCACAAAACATGTCAAATTTAATTATATTGAATTTTTTTTCTCTACCAGGTCAATCGTACTTACTTACAGGAATTATTTCAGAAAGTTACTTAAGGCAAAGTCAAGAATAGCCTTTTCTCTTCTCAGCTTCAGACTGAGCTGTTGAGAGATGCAGTTGTTTATTACTTTCAAAAGTGTCTTTCCAATTAATGCTGTGATGTGACATCCAGCTCATTTATATTTGGTATTACAGTTGTCCTAACAAACTTTGATACAGATTGTTCTAATCTCTGTGGAGAACAGCAAACACTCTCAACTGTACAAGCATTCTCCAGCTTGGATCAGGTTGTAGTGTAGTATGGACCTTTGTAGATTCTGAGATAAGACCTCCATGTACAATATTGTTTACTCAGAAATCACTCTAAATTGGCCCAAAGAAGATCATCTTATTTTAAGTGTTAACTCTCAGGTGCACAGAACCAGAAATTTCATGGGCCAATCCAGTGCCCATCTAGTGAAGGAACAAAAGGCAGCAGTGTTGCAGTGGGAAGGACAGACAGTTGCACTCCTCATGTCACAATGACACTGGACCACATTCAGACAACAGAACTTGGTGTGACCTCCAAAATATTGCACTGCTGGATTGTGTACATATGGGCATTAACAGTCACTACCACCAGGGCAATGGAAAGAAGTGCTGCAGGGAACATTAATAAACAACCTTTGATGTGTAATTTATATTTTTCTTTTTAGAATTGATGGTATACACTTTGTATATAAAATATAAATACACTGTGTATTCCCATATGTTTACATGCACCTTAATTTTCTCCAGAAACCTGTTTATTTTTTGTGTCTTTTGTTATTGGCTGAAAATATTTATATTCTTATGTTTTCAAACTGCAAACTTTGTCCTAAACCCTTTGAAGTGCACCAGAATCTTCTCATGTTCACAGATGTTGTTACATATTTATTTCTTGTACTAATGCATGTCTTTCAAAAGATGGTCAAGCTCAAAACAGAAAAAATTTAAATGGGACATAACATTTAAGAAACTAGAGAAGAAAGTGTTTAACTCCTAAGTTCTTGACATGTTACAAGTGATTCTTATTGCTTTATGGTGATGCAAATTATCTGTATTTATAAAGTATAACTGGAGAAAGAAAAAGGTAGTTGAAAGACAGATCCAGGTATTTTTGAGCCTGAACTCTGAAGCAGAATGAATATGCAAGTAATTCATATATAGAGTTAGGATTATCAAGATTTGTTGTGGAAGTTGCATAAAGCATTAGTTAATTGTTCATACTCAGCTAAACAGATAGGTGTCAACAAAATTAAGGTAAATATATAAATAAATATGCATAATTATTTTACTCTGCAGAGAAGGTCTTAACTCTATTTTTAGATTATTTTTGGGGTGTGTGTGGCTTTTGGGGGGGAGGGAGTTTGTAATGGTTTAAAATCTGTAGAGGTGTTCCTGATTTACACTGGCACGAGATGTCCAGAGTTGCCATGCTGAGAGATAAAATGCAAAAGGGTACTTTGAATTTGCTGTGGAACATCATCAGGTGTGTATATTACTCAGCTTCTTTTGCCACATATGAGAATAAATTTACAAAGTTAATACCTTGATTAGTATGACTGCCCAGAGCTGCAGTGACAGACTCTTGCTCTGACTGGTTCATTCACAGCTCTTCAAAGTGGCTCTGAAGACCATTTTGTCACTCTGTTTAAGATTTCACTGAACTGCCCATGTCTGGCAAAGTGATCCAAAGGAGCTGTTGAACTGACCTTATGGTTGGCTTGTGTGGAAGAGATACAAAATGGCCCTGGCATTAGGGGGAGGTCACACAAAACAAATTCATCAAGGCTTCACACCCTTTCTGAGCTCCTCCTACCACTGCTTGAGGACTGAGCATACCTGTGCCTTTGACCTCTCTAATAAAACATATCCTCTAGTTTAGAAGTTGTAGCCTCAAAAAAGTATAACAACCTGAGGATATTTCCATTTCCATCTAGTACTTCATTAGATAAAAATTAGAAAGTATTTTTAATTTCCCTGTAAATGTGGTAGAGACCAGGTTGGCAAAAAGATTGAATAATCATGTAAAAGATTGAATAATCATGTATTTTGGGTGTCTTACAATTTTTTAACACCTAGTGCTTTGTATGACATGCCTTGATGTTGCTGTTCCTGAGCTGAATGTGTATTTTGCCATTAATTCCTTGGGTGCTGAGCCAGTGTGTGTTTCCTCCACCTCACCTGTGAACCTGGCATGGTAATATTGTACAAACTTGTATGAATGAGGTGTCTTCCAGATCATTGCTGTTTGTAAACTACCAAATCTGAGCACAAAATGGGATGGGTGGAGAGAATGAAAGATAACTCTCCACAGTAACACTGAAACATCTTAGAGAGATTCTTGACTGCAAAATGCTAAATACTGACAGTATTCCTAGAGGTCTTTGCTGTATATAGCTTCTTGAAAGGGATTATTCCACAGTAACTTTTGTTATTGGTTTGAGTATTTTTTTGTTTTGTTTTCCTGTCCTGGCATTCTGAATTTTCCCAGGATTATCCTAATGTCCTCTAGGCCTGAGTTGCAACACAGGTGCCTTGCCATCTTGACTGCCCCCAGTCCACCTCCATGCTATACCCTTTGGGCAACAATTCTCTTCCTGTAGAGGATAATGCAGCTCTCAACTCCAAAAACTGGTTCATTCAGACTTGGTGATTGCTGCTGAACACAAACCTCTGTCAGTGAAATTTCTACCTTTCAGCATCTGCAAACAGAGGCAGATCCCAGGTAAAGCAAGTATTGATTCCATGAAACATTTGTTCTGTGTGCTCAAAGTTAGAAAGGATCACTTAGGGGCAAAATGTCCTACAGAACTGTATTTATGCCTCCTGCAGCACTGGGGGACATCTTGTCACCAGGACTGGAGTTTTAGGATAGCAGGAAAAGGATAAGACACAAGCACATTTGAGATGGGAATGCAAGAAAGTGGAAGACAGTAAAAAGCATTGAGTTTTCTCTGTTCTCAAGCAAAGCTTGAAGTAATAGCACTCTACATTTGATGAAAGCAGCTTTATCTCCCTTTCTAGACTAAAAGGATGACTGTAATATGTTTTACAATCAGATGCAGACATCTGTTCTCCAGTTCATTCTTAAAAAATTATGCCTGAAATGCAGTTTGATTATTTTTTAAATCCACTGATAGTACTTCTCTTTAAATTCTTTCTATTCAGTTGTCCCCCTCTTGTCCCCTCACCTGGTCAAAGTTGTGGCAATAATGAGGAGAAGGTTTATGAAAAAGTGAAGTCTTTCTAGCTGAAGAAAAATACAGATAAAATTATGGAGATTTGCATTTTAATCTTAAAACTTGCACACAGTTATACCAGACCCAAGATTGATGTTCAAAGCTGAATGGCTTTGAAAAGAAAACTTTTCTCTTTTTTTCATCAAAAGCTTCCAACCTAACAGTTTTAGAACCCTTAGATATTTTTATAGCAGTATTTCAGAATATAAAAAATTTAGGAAACCAGCTCTCTGTCCAAGACCACTTAGAAAGGAAGACCAAATCCTACAATCAATTGATGCAGAAAAATGCCACTCCATTAATTTAATAACAGGTTTCTGCAATCTGCTCTCAGAGCTGAGTCTTACACAAACATCATGGAGGAGATTTAGACACAGAGTGACATAATCTTGGTGCCCGTTTTTTGCTGTCTTTTAAGTGTTTTACTATCCTTACCTTATGCAATCACTCATTCTGCTTTGCCCTGCCTTCCTATCAAAGGATGTGGATGCTGCAGATATTTCTTACCTAAGTGCCAATGTAGCTAAAATCAAGGAATTAAAAAATTGCTGTCTATATAGCTGTTAAACTAATTTATTCCACCACTTTCAAGGAAATAGGGCAGCTTTCTGTGGTGATTTCATGATTTGATAAGAGGACATTAGTTCTCAATCCATCACAATTCTAGGTGCCTGACATTTTGTATTTTGTTCTAGTCCCCACTGAGTTGCTTCCAACTGTCTGCAATAAAGCAGGGGGATGTTTTACACAACCTTTTACTTGCCTTTTTTTCTTTACATCTGTAATTCAATTTTACATTAAAAGACTTTCTTCAATATACGCTTAAGTTCTGCTGATCTCAAACTATACAAAAGATTTTTGTTTAAAGATATAGCAAGTCCTTGACTCATAAAGTGCTGCCTGGGTCAAGAACTGGGGTTGAGATCTTACCTATCACTTAGGTAACCTTTCACCCGTGGAGGTGCATGTAGTGAGTTACAGAATGAAAAAATATGAGCTCCAACATCTAAAGTCCTACAGAATTATGCAACCCAAGAAGAGATTATTATTTGTCCCTCCCACTTGCTCTTCTCTTACAGTTAAGTGACAGTCATGCTTATATCAAGTGGTACTTGTTTCCTGAGCAACTTATTGGACTAATTTTCTGTACAATACTGAAAAATTCATATTTTTTAAGGGCCAAGAGCAGTAAAACTGGCAGGTCTTACAAAATGGCTTTTGTCAACAAATTTACCAGTTTGGATTCTTTTAGGTACACAGTAGTTGAAGTTGATGTGAATCCCAGAACACTGTGGCTATGAAAAAGTGAATTCCATTGCCCATGAAAGGCAGAATCAACACACTTTCCTGAATAATTTTTTCTGAGTATTTGATGTAACAGGTATCTTTATGCTGACATGCTGATTGGGATGGTGTATGGTGTGTGTGACACACTAGATCTGAAGACCTAAAGTGAAAGTAAAGAGACCAAGATAAAGTATATTGAAACCTTATTTGGGAAATTTCTACAATGGTTGACTATGTTTTGTTGTATCTCACATGAATTGATAGTTTTACAGGATTTGGAAATTGAAATCATGTATCAAAATAGGTTTTTATTAACATGCTTCTGATAATTAGAGAATTAAATGTTAAGTGATACATGGAAACAACTTTCACCTGAATATTTCTGATACTGCTGTATCTTATCCAAATGCTAAAAAATTCAGGAAGCATCACTTTGACAGAATGTAACAGCCTTTTGAGGTGCAGTGAAAAGAATTTTTTTAAGTTGGATTTGCACTCATCACACTATTTGTGATACAGGGATACTGTTCTTGGGCCACCATCAATCAGCATTGCTTCTGTCTCTACTGATTTGAGTGACTGGATCTCTTGAGAAAATAATGCTGTAGTCAAGGGTTGGCAAGATGAACATGTATGATGTTACTTTATTGCCTATTTCTTGTTGAGCACACACTGCTCAGCAAGGACTCTGGGCCATTCTTTTAAAGAGGGTTTTTTTTCCCATCTTCAAAGCTAAGAATCAAAATACTCTGCAACTGCTGTTTAAAATAGGGCCATCTTTGCTGGCTTCTCTGTGAGATTACAGTACTTGTAGTCTAATTGAGATATTTTTAGAGTCAGAAGTACCACATCCAGCTGCAAACCAGGTTGTTTGCCCATTGTAAGACACCCAAAATCTTAGCAATCCTTAAATATGTCATATGAACAGTTCTGCATTTTGCCAATACTGGTGTTCACACCAGTTATTTCCTCTGCTTTTCAATCAAACACACAGACACAAGTGAGAAAAAGAGGGAAACAGTTTCTTTGACAAGTTGCTTAAAATAAATGAGAGATTTTGAAGGTGATGAGAAATTTTAACTGGCAGAGATAGACCACAACCTCATGGTCAGAGAAGAAGTGGTATTGTCAAAAGCGTGTAGCAAAGCATGAACATGTTTGTAAAAGGAAGTGTTGTATGATGTTGTACACTCAATATATAATGATGAAACCATAGGCTTGTCTGGGCACACAGAGCCTGCAGTGTTGGTAAGACAACGTTACTGCTATGGACACATTTAGACAGCAGTGCATTTACAGCTAGCAAAATTAATGAGTTATGCAGATCAGCCCAAACTCATGGCTCAATAGAACCTTTACATTTCCAAAACCCAAGGATATACATTAATTTTCCACTCATAATGCATCACTGTCTCCACATATATTGAATTTGTATGAGATATGTTCCTATTCCTATTTGCTGGAATAGCCAGACAGAATAGGTTTCACTACACATAGCACAGGGGCGCTCTGGGCCTGGAACAAATGTTCTTGATGAGCAGTGCATACACCAGATCAGAGATATTTTGGCATTGCTTGAATTCTTCTTAAGTTAATACATAAATCAAAAATTCCTGTCAGTCCAGCACCAAATATTACCAGCCTTCAGCATCACGTTCATATTAATATCTAGTCATATTCAGATGTGGTAAATTATTTTTCTGTGGTGTAATGGCAATTAATAGCAGAGACTCAGAAACAGCTCAGGAGTGTCAGATGTAGTCCCAAGTTAGCACTTGCAGGTGAATTTCACAGTGCAGGATTAAACTGTTTTATCTGTAGACCTCCTGGTCTTATCATATGAGTGCAGAAAGCAAAAAAAAAAGTGCCTATTATACATCTGAAGTCAAATGATTCACCGCACAGCATATCCACCATCTTCCTTTCAGGGCTATATTTCAAGAGGTTTGGCAGTGAAGCAGCCTGGCTGTGTGAGAACAGAAACCTCCGCTGGTGAACAGGGAGAGTGTCTCTGTAAAATCAGCCACGGAATGAAAAGCTGAAAAATGGGGTGGGGGCTGTGGGTGTTTCAATATAAAAATGCTTAAAGGTTCTTTAACTTATTCTTTGGGATTTTTTTTCCTATTGAATACATACATGAGAAATTTATCACCCACACAATCTTGTCTGTTTCAGCGGGAAAAGTGTGTTTCCTCACTTTGTGCAATTCCACTTATTACAAATGGGAAAAGGTAGTGACAATGTCTTGACGAATTGCCCCCAGCCCCCCAAAGGATGACTATTTTGCTTCTGGAAGAAAAAACCCGAGCAACTACTTACTTGAGCTCAAAGGCAGTGTGGCGGTTTAAGGCACAGTGTGGCGGTTTAAGGCACAGTGTGGCGGTTTAAGGCACTGACAGTGCGGGGAGCGGGCACGATTTGTTCCCCCCGCCGGAGCGGTGCCGGGGTGGCCGCTGGCAGGACGGGCGGCGGAGGGGGGCCGGGGGCTGCCCTGGCCCCGCTCCCGCGGCAGGTGGATGCTGCGGAGCTCGGCGCGGGGCTTCCCCGTTCCCGACTGCTCCGGCCAAGGTAGCTGTCGGTCTGTATTAAATGGCTGCCTGCTTTTCGGGGCTGCCAACTGCTTCACGCTTTGGCTGTTTATTTTTTTTAGCAGCTCTGCGGTCTCTCAGGGGCAGCTCCCCCCCTCTCCATCCCGCCGCTTCCCCAGGTGAGGCTTCATCCCACCGCTTCCCCGNNCGTCCGCCCCCACCTCAGCCCTTCCTCCCCTCGCCCTTCCCGGGGACCCGCCGCCTCCTCTTCTGTCCGAGCATCCCCCCGGCCCCACACCCCCTCCTGGCTCTCCTGCTCCCGGGCCAGGGTACGCCTGGGTGTGGGCTGTGGCCGGCCCGGCCGTGCGAGGAGAAGCGCGGCGTTCCCGGGGAGCGGGAGGCGGTGGCCGGCCCGGGGGCGGCGGGGCAGGGCAGGGCAGGGGCTACGGAGCGCCTCAGCCCCGCGCCTGGAGCCGCACCGTGCCGGGGAGCGAGTGGCTCTCCAGCCTGCCTCGATCTCTGTGCAACACCTTCACCCTTGTCCCTCCCCCACCACCCGCCGGTTTTTATTTTTTTTTTCCCCCTTCTACTTTTTTTTTTTTTTTTTTTTTTTCCTTCTTCCCCC
>VZRX01015816.1:35529-49228 GCA_013398075.1 Notiomystis cincta | reverse complement strand
GTAATAGTAATAGTAATAGTATACTTCATCCTTGCTTCTAAACCTGAGGGACCTATGTTAAAGTGCATTACCAGAAAACAGAAGGCCAATATAGGGCTTCTTTAGTATGAATCATTTATTCTCTATCTTTACTGCCTTTTCCCTAAGGTACCTCACAGAAAGGAGAATTTGCAAACATAGCAAATTAGGCAAAGTATAAAAATCCACTGTAGACAATATTCCAGCAAGGACTCTAGTGCTTTGCTGCCTACCTACCATCATGTGCAAAATCACAGATGATGAAAGCTTTGAAATTGTCAACAATTTACTATTACCTTTGTTTTTAAAACAAAAGATCATATTGAAAGCTTGGGCAAATATGCAAACCAGCCTGTAGGGTCGACTGTGATCTTTCAGTTCCCTGTGAGTGCATAGTCATGCGCAATGAGAATCAGATTATCATGGATCCCAGCTATGCCCAAAGGAGTGTTCAGTGCTGGGAGCAATTAAAAAGAACTTTTCTATTCCCCAGTACTGTCATCCCACACAGTGACAAGTCTTTGAAAGCAAAAGCTAAAACTCCTCACACATAATTAGCTAGAACAAACTGATGAAAGAATTAAATATAAAGTGTTCTGCTCAAAGACAAGATTGTCAATCTGCAGTTAATTCCATCACCACTGATTTGAAAATGCAGAAAGATAGGCAAATTATCCCACTCTCCCACAAAGCCCTTAAGAGGCAGAGAAAATGGTCTCAGACCCTTCTTAATCCTTTTTTTAAAAAAATTGGTTTTATTGCTATTTTATTTTTGATCTGGTTATCTTAGCTTGATTAGTGCGGTCCCAATTACACTATACAGAAATAAAAGGACTTTTAAGGCTTAATGATATTATTCTAAGAAATAAAGCATTTAAGCAATCATTTAAGATGTGATGACTTTTCATATGGTAAACTTTTTCAGGTATTTAACCATCCCAATTTGTAGTCTGATTAATGAAAGCAAATATTGGAAACTGTTTGATTGGATCCCTGCCTTACAGAACTTATTTCTTGTTTCTCTTAATAAAGTAAAACTAATAGTTCATAAACACAGTTGAATGTTGAAGTGTAACCTCTGCCCAGTTTTATTCAATGTGCTGTTTGCCATTTTCTTCAGTGACGTGAGAATTTAACTTCTCTGCTTTAACTTCTCAGCTAAAAATTTTAGAAACAAACTCTTGAAACAGAAGGTGAATGTGAATAAAATGTTAAGCTTTAAGTGTAAATTTTTCATAATTTTGACTCATTTATGCCAAATATAATGAGACTGGACCAGATTCTGTTCACTGTTTCATCAATAAAGCTAAACCAGAGAATTCCAAAGACTGAAGAAGGGTAATTGGAGGTACATTTTGCCCTTAAATGCTTCTGTAGATAATCTGTCAGTAAAAACCTGTATAATTTTTCAATAAATATGCGAGATGAGCAGCACTGGCTGGATGAATTAGAAAAACAGAAGTGTCACACTCCACAATCAGCTTGTTTTCATCTGCTGCACACCTGAACATTTATAAGGTAGGTGGTGTATTTGGTGAAGTAAAAAAAAAAAAAAAGCAGTAGTAAATTTCTGATCCTGAAAACATGTCTTTGCTTTTCAGGGTATATATTAAGTTTCTAGAAGTTAGTAATTATTTTAACATGAGATATTTCTCCTTCATTTAAAATAAAAGGTACTAGATAGATAAAAATTAAAAAAGATAAGACCCCACAAGACGAAGCTCATAACTCATGTTTTTGGGGAAAGGTAACTGAGATCATACCATGCACATCTGTGTAAACATATACTAATTGTCTCCATAGACTGTGCAGGGATATAGGGTTCTTAATTCTTGATAGTGTATTTTAGATTGGAATCTGATGGACAGATACCACCACGTGTTTTAACTTCTATATTATTTTCTTATGTCCATAGAACTATAATAATATTTAAAGATTAAAAAAAAATAATCCTATTGCCTCTCAGAGAACCAAGTTTGTCTCCTTATTTCTCTCTTTTTATAATGAATAAATGAAAGTCTTAAGTTGGAACTTATCAGAATGTTCCACAGAAATAACTGACAACCTCAGCTGCCTCTCAGGTGTGTCACCTATTTCCACCATTGCAACACTATTCCTACTTTCGGGGAGAAAAGAACACCACAAACAGATTTCTGAAATTAGGAAGACACACTGTCACGGTTTGAACAGGTGTTTACCAANGCTGGGACTCGGAGCGGTGCCGAAGAAACGGCGGGGCCGGGGCGGCGGTGGCAGCCTAGGCAGCGGCCACGCGGTCCGACTGGAACTAGGAGAAAGACGGGCTCAGGATCTCGGGATCCCAGGTGGAAAGAGTTCCCCTCTCAGCGAGATATTAACGGGACACGAACCTCTGCGGCCGCGACAGGAGAAAACAGGCTGGGCTGGAACCGCGGTGATGAGCGAGCTCCTCTCCCCCGGTCACAGCCACGTGTCCTCCTCCCAAAGCCGAGAGCAGCAGCAGCAGCAGCAGGGCGGGGCTCCGGAAGGCCGAGCCGGCGAGCGGGACCGGGCTGTGTCCCAGCCCCCACCAGCTCCACCCCCTGCGGGGTCTCTGTCCCTCCCTGAGGAACCCCCAGACAGGGAGGTGCTGCACCCACATGCTCGATGGTCAATCCATTGTCCTCCTTAAGTACCTACTATTTGCATTTCTAAAGAGGAAAAAATTTCTCTAAAAAACGTCGACACACACCAGTTGCAGGCCAGAACCACACTTAGAGAGAAGATAACCATCCATATACTTTCTTAGTTCCCTGTATGAATTTCACAAAGGATGTTTATGTCCTTATCAGGACACAGAACTATGCAGAGCAGAGTCTGACTGGGCTGCAGCAAGAAATCAGCTTGATTTTCCATTGTTAAGATATTGTGGTGACAGGCATTCTGCAAAAATCCATTTAAAGAAATTGAAGGAAAATAGAATAGATGATTACTCTCTTTTCTGAGTAGAAATATACTGTACCACATCCTGTCACTTCCATTTGGCAGGTACTCTCAACAGACCAATCCACAGATTACTTTCTTTAGCAATTTACCAGAGTTCAATAGGTTATTTAGCATGAATTTTTTTTAGTTATTTTGCTTAGGGAAAGATACTAGCCATCAAATTTTGGCAAACAAAGAATATCTTTTCCCTTAAAAAAAATATAAATTAAAAATCCATCAGTCCAGCTGAAGTACGAACGCAATTCCTTTGATATAACTACCAAAACCATGATGCTGAAAATATATCAAAAACTTTTGACTGCTTAACTCTATGAAACTCTGTCCCATAAGAGAGATATTTGGTAAAGAGTCTCCTTGAGGTTACACCAGCAGATTTTAATCAAAAATCTAATGAAATAATGTTCTATCAAATTATGTTGGACTGAAACTTACAGTATGTGCCAATTATAAAAAGTTAATTGCAATTTCAAAATTAAATCAAAGTATATTGAATTTTATTGACAAAATAACAAATCTAGAAGCTTGTTTATGACTTTTTATAATTACAATTATAATTAATTTTTACAGAGGAATCAATAGCCTGTTGAAGAATTCTGAAATATTAAAGCGATCAGAGATATTTTGAAATCATGTAAATAAAATGGTGATGACATCAGGTCATGTAAGGAGTTTATTAGCACTCAAGATATAAGGTCCATTGTAGATACACTAAGAGTTTGCTTTGGAGATTATATAATTATATAATAGTTTTGTTTGGAAGGAACTTTTGACTATTATTCAGTGGCAACCCCCCTGCCATGGGCAGGGACATCTTCCAGCAGACCAGGTTGCTCAAAGCCCTGTCCAACCTGGCCTTGAACACTTTTAAGGGTTGTGTATCCACAGCTTCTCTGGGCAACATTTGCTATTGTCTGACCACCCTTAGAGTGTAATATCTAATCTAACCCAATCTTCTTTCAATTTAAAGCCATTCCCCCTTGTCCACTATAGGCCCTTGTAAAAAGTCCCTCTCCAACTTTCTTGTAGGTTCCCCTCAGATACTGGAAGGTTCTATACTGTGACCCTGGCCTTTTCTTCTCCAGGCTGATCAACAGCATCTCTCTCAGCTTTTCCTCATAAGAGAGGTACCATATCCCTTCAGTCATCTTCGCAGACCTCCTCTGGACTCTCTCCAAGTCCATTTTTTTCCATGCTGGGGACCCTAGAACTGGCAGCAATACTCTAGGTGGGATGTCACAAGAGCAATTTAGAAGGAGAGAATCACCTCCTTTGACCTGCTGGCTATGCTCCTTTTGATGCAGCCCAGAATACAGTTGGCTTTCTGGGTTTTCTGCACATGCACATTGCTGGCTCACATCCAGCTTCTTGCTCCAAGTCCTTCCCTTCAAAACTGTTCTCAATTAATTCTCCATCCAACCTTATTTGTGATTGGGATTGCCATGACCCAAGTGAAGAACTTTGCACTTGACCTTGTTGAACTTCATGAGGCTCACACAAACCCACCTCTCCAGCCTATAGTTCCTCTGATATCATCCCTTCCCTCCAGATGTTGACATCACCACACAGCTTGGTGTCACCAGTGAACTTTCTGAGCATTCTTTTAACCCCATTCTTCCTGTCACTGACAAAGTTGTTGAACAGCTCCGGTCTGGTTATGTCTCCCCTTTTTCAGTAAGTGGGAACTTCACTGGACTGTCACAACCTCTCAAATGTGATAGTGACTTAACAGACTTCTCTGCCAGCTCCCTCAGGACCCATGGATACATCTTATCAGGTCCCAGGAAATGTAAACCTTCAGGTTTCTTAGATGGATCTTCTAGAGCAGGCACTTCTTGATTCTCCCTGTTCCTGACTTTGCTTTTTGCACCTCACATGGTGTGTCTGAAGCAGTTGAAAAATTTACCAAAGAAACCCTTGAGTACTTCAGCTTTCTTTATATCCCAGGTACCCGTGTCTCTTCTTTCCTTTCCAAAAAAACCCACTTCTTCTCTAGACTTCCTTTTATTCCCAATGAACCTATAAAAGGCTTTCTTTTTGCTCTTGACATAACCATACAGGTTTAATTCTATCAAGACTTCAGCTTTCCTAACCTTATTCCTGGCTGCTTGTACCATTTCTCTGTAATCCTCACAGGTTATCTGTCCTCGCTTCCACCCTTTGTAGGTTTCCTTGTAATGTTAGTGTTCGTCCAGGAACTCCTTGGTCATCTCCACAGGCCTTCTGTCATTTTTGTCTGACCTCCTCTTTGTTGGGATGCATCACTCCTGATGATCCTTGAATATGACCCAGATTTCTTAGGCCCTTCTTCCCCTACAGGGCTCTATACCTTCAACTATCAAGCACATTCTTGATGAGGCCAAAGTCCCCTTTTCTGAAGTCCAGGTTAGCAAGCTTTCTGTGCACCCCTCTCACAGCCTTAGGAATCTTGAACTCCATAATTTCATAATCACTGCAGTCAGGGTTGCTTTTTGAGCTTCACATTCCCCGTCAGTCCCTCCCTGCAAGAGTAGGGTTTGCTATGACAGTAGCACCTCTCCTAATTGGTTCTTCTATCTTTTGGAGAAAGAAGTTACTAACAAGCATTCCAACAACCACATGAAAAGCTTATGCCCTGCTGTGTTTTCCCTCCAACAGATAATTGGAGTCGTTGAAGTCACACACAAGGACCAGGGCTTGTAAAAGTGAGGCTGTTTCCATCTGTCTGTAGAGGGTCTCATCAGCTCAGCTTTCTGGTTGGGCAGCAAGTAGCAGACTCCCCCTATATTATCAGCTGTTCCTTCCTTCCCTTTAATCCATAAACTCTCAGTTGTTTTATCTGTCCTCAGGTGGATCTCCCTGGACTCTCATTCACAAAGAAGCTGATAACCCCTGACCATATTCCCTGACTGTCCTTCCTAAAGATCCTAAATTCTTCCATTCCAGCACTCTAGTTACAGGAGCCATCCCACACACCTTCATGACGCCCATAGGATCATAGCCCTGCAGATGTGTGCACATGAACTCTTCTTGCTTATTCCCCATGCTACGTGTGTTTGTTTAGAGGCATTTAAAAGTCCCTGATGAAGATGATTTACTGGCTGGAGTGGCTGGAATTCCTTTCTGTTGCTCTCCAGGTGCCCTCCTGCTGACCTGTAAACCATCTCCAGGCTCTGGGCATCTCTTTCTGGTCCAGGGATCAAACTGGTTGGAGTGGGATGGATTGAGGTTTCTCTGTCCCAACAACTTTCGTTTAAAGCTCTCTTCATCAGCTTGAGAGGCCTAAGACTGAAGATGCTCTTCCTCTTACAGATGGACCCTGTCAGCCCCCAGCAGACCAAGTTTCCCAAAGTGAATTCCATGGTCTAAGTAGCCAAACCCTACCTTGTGGCACCAGTCCTGTAACCATCTGTTCGTTCTCCAGATTCAACTGTCTCTTTCAAGCCTTTTTCTTTTGACCAGGAGGATTGATGAAAATGTACCAGCACTCCAGAGACCCTCACCACCATTCTCAGGGTTCTGCAATCCTCTTGATACTCCTGGAATATATCTACTATGCAAGCTACTATAAAGAGAATTAATAGCCAGTAAACTACTGTAATGCAAAAAAAAAAATTACTTAGACATTGCAATTATATTGCTGAGTACATTTCTTCTGATTTTTAGGGGGGATAAAATTCTACCCCAGGAAATTCTTTCATAATTATATTGTATAAATTTAACTTACAGTCTTTCTTCCTCTCCTTTAATCCTTTACCCAAATGTACCTCTTCAGTTAAGATATATATAAATTGTGAAGAATGGCTGTATATTTCAGATATTTTAACAGTAAAGACACCTTTGTGCTTATCAGTCAGCACCTTTGCTTTAACCCCATGGCTCTGTCACATAGATGCATGGTAGGACATCTGTCCTGCTGTGGTGTTAATCAGATGAGAGGGATCCTGCTGAGTGTTGTGGTAATTACAGTGGGATAGCTCATCTCTTCCTGAACTCTCTCCATGCCTTCATTTTTCTTAATAGCAACAGAGATACTAATAAAAACAAATGTTAATTATGCCAGTTTATCATGTCCCTCTTTCTTGAAAAGTTAGTTTAATGGTAACAATGTGCAAGGATTCCACTGGCAACTTTTCCAGTTCAGCTGTTCCCTCCTTTCCTTGATATAAGACCTTGAATATTCTTTTATGATAAAACAAAGGTGAAAACAAACACAAGATTTTCATGTCTTGTTTGCTGCTGTTCAGAGAGTTCTCTACTGAACTTACCATGTTTTTCACAAACTCTCACATGGGATTTATAATTTCTTAATATTTTTAGAGAGCAGTTTAGCAGTGAAGTTTTAGGAAGCACAAGTCAGAAACGCACATATTGTCTTAGATCTTGACCTAGGTCAAGAAGTTGATGCAATTTACACATCAAGGAAGACAAGAAAATTTAATCTAGGGTAGAACCAAACTAATGTAAACTACTCATTCTTTTCTAACAGCTTGCAATTTAATTTTTTGTCAGATTCCCTAACAAGCATGTTACATAAATGCCAGATAGCATAAATAATTCTCACTTATATCTTATTAATTATCACTTGTGATACAGGTATACGTTAATAATAATAATAATGAATATTTTGTTATATCTTCTCTCATTTAATTTAGATTTCCTGTCTTTTAGTTCTTACACAATTAGAAATTTGATAATCAATATTATTCAGTTAAGTTAATTCTTCTAAATAAAATTAATGACTATATTACACTCATTTGTCTCAGAATGTCTGTTTAGCAGTACTAAAGTGACCAAGCTTATGAGGAACATTTAGAGAATATCTGAAGTAATGGCACTCATAATAAACATAAGATTATAAACTTTTAACTTTATCATCCTGCATGTTAATTCTGATAGTGGTGAAAGTGATGATACCTATGGGCAAAGAGGTATAACAATGGATTGTGACCTTTGTATGCACTTATGAAATATTTGGTAGAAAAGGATGAACTTTTTCAGAAACAGATATCCTGGATCATTATTTCACAGTTGCAACTAAATAAAAAAACATGAGAAAAGAAAACCTGAAAGCTTGTAAAGCATATTTTGTGTTATCACATCTGGACTTAATCACAACATATTCCAGTGATCCTATCTGATTATTTCATCTTTTACCTGTGCATTTAATATACAGATTTTATCAGTTTATCTGTCATCGCTGTGTAAATATTTTCCAGGGAAAACACATATCACATTGAAATGGAAGTCCATTGTAGGCAGACTGAGTTACCAAAATTGAAATCCAGCTAAGGAATTATCATAAACCAAAGTGTCAAAACTATTATACCTTTCCCTTAGAGGTACAATATAATCACAGTATATTCTGGAGTATGTAATTATAAATGTAGAAACATATTTATATTTAGTAATGAATGTGAAAACACGGCACACAATATGTTTATGAATATAAAAATAAGAGATTCACTTTTCCAGAAACTCCAGAATTAAATTATCTCAAACTTGGTGAGTAAAGGTAACAGCATTAGGCTCTAGTCGTGCTTTGTCTTGCATGAGTCATGATTTTTGAATGATTCCTGAGAGCTCAGCTGATTGTCCTGTCAACTTTCAGCTCTCAGAAATGTTTAGAGTTAGCATGGGAGCTGAGAACTTTGAGAATGAAGGATACAGACAACTAAATGGATGGAAAGAGAGAGACAAATGGAAAATTATGTCTTATGTAGGAAGACCATGTATAAATAGTGCTTCTTAACACACAAAAATATGAAGATGTGTGCAGAAATCAGTGATTATCTTCTTTTTCATTGTAATTTAACAAGTAGATTTTTTAAAATTGTAAATATAGAAGATAGACACTAATTGAACTTCCAGTCAAACCGATTTATATGACAGGTCAACTTTCAATCATTTTCAGATTAACTTAAACTTGCAGTCAGGTTGTTTTCACTTTTTCTGCAAATTAAGTAATATTCAACTGCACAGGTGAGCTCAGCCCATAGAAAAATGTACTTTTACCATTGAAGAAAATAATCCAAATACACCAATCATTAATTTCAATGTCTTATAAGTCACAGAGGTTCCAAAAGTCTAAAGAGTTTGACACTTAATGTCACTTACCAAATAATCAGATATTCTTTGAGAGCAAATAGAATTGGGCTCCTTAATGTCTTGGGCACTTTTGAAAATGGAATTTCTGGCAAGCATTCGGATAGAATTTCTATGACATTTTTGTCAGGGTCAAATTTCATGCTTGAGGTTTAACCTTCATTATTGCACTTTCATGTCAGCAGGATACTGCTCATATAGAAGACATTATATCAGTCTAAAACTAGTATGTTGAATTAAGCATTCAATCTCCAACTGTGTGCCTTTTTTTCTTTTTTTTGTTCCTTGCTTTTTAGCATAGAATTTATTTGCATACCAATGGGGATATTCATATCTTCAATCTTAAGTTATTTTGCTTCATATTTTTTGCCTTCTTTTTGTTTTGTTTTTTCTTTTGTTTTTTTTCCTCCAGTGTCTGCCTTTTCCATTGGCTCCAAATCTGCAGCTCTCCAGTGGCAGATGTATTGATCTATTGATGGGCATGTTGTGGTGGATTGACCATGGCTGTAGGCCAGGTACCCAATAAGCCACTCTATCACTCCTCCTCAACAGGAGTAGGGGAGAAAAAAATTGACCAAAAGCTCATGGGTTGACACAAGGACAGGGTGATTATTCATCAATTATTATTATGGGAAAACAGACTTACATTTGGGAAAATTAGTTTGATCTATTACCAATCAAATCAGAGTAAGATAAGTTTCTCAAACAAGGACAGATCTCAAAACACCTGTCCCCCCACTCTCACTTTTTTCTGTGTTCAACTTGATTCTCAATTTCTTTACCTACTCTCTGTTAGTGGCACAGAAGGATGGGCAAAGAGTACCATGGTCAGTTCAGGTTGTCTCTGTCACTCTAACTCATCACTATTTTCCCATTCTCCACTGTGGAACTGCTCCCATGGGAGACAGTACTCCATGAACTTCTCCAACATAGGCCCTTACAATGGGCGAGAGTTCTTCACAAACTGCTCCAGCATGGCTCTCTTCCACATGCTGCAGTCCTCCAGGAATGGACTGCTCCAGTGTATGCTGTCCATGGAATCATCTGTTCTGCTAGGCCCCTGCTCCATCACAGATCCTCCATGGGATTACAGTTTCCTTCAGGCATATCCACTTGCTTCAACGTGGAGTCCTCCATGGGTTGCAGTGTGAATACCACTTCCCCATGGTTCTCTGTGGGCTTCAGGGGCACAGCAGCCTCAGCGTGATCCTCACCACAGCCTGCAGGGGAATTCCTGACACCTGGAGCTCCTCCTGCCCCTCTTTCTCTACAGACCATGATGTCTGTATCAGTTATTTCTCTCACATATTCTCAGTCCTCTCTGCCAGCTACTGTTGTGCAGTAGGTTTTTTCCACTCCGTAAGTATGTTATCACAGGAGTGCTGCCACCATTACCACTGTTTCTAATTGAATATACTTTCATGTAAGTCTTGACTGGATAATTTGTACAGCACCTTGATCTCAGAGATTCCTTAAAGCTTTTTTTTTTTATTGCCCATGGCAAATTAAGAAGCTGCTTCAGTAATCAGAGGGAGAATCTCTGTTTTACTTCTGAAGACCCCAGAGCAAACTGGCCGGTTAAGTTTTGAAACGAAGGGTTGAGAAGATGAATAATGCATTTGTCTTAACATAGAAATAAACACAGACAGTTTGAAGAACATGATAAGCAGGGGGGAATGTGGTAGGATATAAAAACCAAAAAATAACCAAACCAAACCAAACCAAACCAAACCAAACCAAACCAAACCAAACCAAACCAAACCAAACCAAACCAACAAACAAAACCAATAACAATAAAAACAAAAACCCAAACCAACCCAAAAACTTAGCTGAATAGAAATAATTATTTCAGAATATCATTTAGGACATTATGAACACTGCTAGACTAGAGAATCATAGGGAAGAAAACTACTGAATAAACGGTTTTGCCCCAATACCTTTAATGAATAGCATAACAAGAAAAAGCACCAGGGACCTAAAAGTGCCAAGAGAACCTAAAGCCCTCCACAACATTGTTTGACACTTATGAAAGCTCCCTTTGCCTTTGTTTTGCCTATTCACAGGAGACATTGAGTTAATCTACTCTGCAGCTCTGATAATGTCAAGTCACCTTTTAGGTGACTGATGACATAGTCTTTGATTCTTATTTGTGCTTTGAAACATTATGGTAAGTCGAAAGAGTTATTTGCCTTCATTCTAGAGATTCTTATGTCCTCTTCCTTTAACAACTATCTAGTGAGTGGAACAAAATTATTCCTTCTATTAGATGGCCTGACTGGGGAGTTGCAGCTGGTGTGTAACTTGGTATTCTTTGACTGATCAGTATCAGTGTTGCCTAGCATTATTATTAGACAGTGATGAAGCCTTATAAATCTTTTTATCTGAATGGTGCTGTGAGGAGTGATAAGCCTTCAACTAATACAGGAAGCTGTACTCTTCTAACTTTAGTGGAAGATGTATATGGTGACTGAAGACCTGGACTTACCATTAAAATAAAACATATTCATAGCATAATGCTGCAGTAAGCCTGGCTTCTGTAAAGTATTTTACCAGTAATTTATGGAAAAATGAAACCTTGTTTGATAGCAAAGTCAGTTTTGAAAAAGGTCTTTCCTGCACTAATACTGAGTTTTGCTAGGATATATGAGGCTAATACAATAATCCACATGGCAGTTTGGAAGTGTCCCTGCACTTTTTTCCTACTCACTAAAAATGAGATGGTTTTCCATTTCCAAGGTCGTGCTTAATTTCAAGGAACAGTAAATTATTAATGTGAAAATCATGCAAACATACACATTTCTCTTCAATCAAATAATCACTTTCATCATATGAAGAATAGAATTTTTCTTACAATCCAGTCTGCTACAGAAATATGCCCTATTCAGACAAAGGCTTTATCAATTAAAAAACCCCAACATATTCAAAATTGAAGATGTGTGCAAATGACAATGTGCTCTACAATTTCCCTTATGATTTGGATAATATTAGTAAGAGGATCTAGGCTAAGTTAAGTATCATCATGTTATCATTATTAGAAAAACAATGTCTTTCACAGTGCAAATCTACCACTGGATTTTTTTGTTCACATCAGTCAATATTTCCATCATAAAAATGGTTTCATATGATCTTTTAGACCATTATATTTACTTCATTCTCTGAAACATATTTTGGATGAAAATGTTTGCTGGTTTGCTTTTCTTTTTTAATTTAAAAATAATAAACAGAGACATCTCATTTTAATTTGCTTTTACATTTTAGAATGTGGAAAGCAGAAATGTATCACTCACTCTCAGAAATTTCTTTTTGGTTTAACTAATGAACAAGAATTCTATAAAAAAATTTTGATCAGATTCTCATTTATTGTGAAGTTTTAGTACACATAGTGATCCAAGTGCATCTAGGCAAAATGTGTCCCAGATATCTATCCCTAACTCACAAGGTAGGGATAAAAATCCCTTATATTCTAAAAGTAAGATGAAATTTGATAGTTTACAAGCAAACAAACAAACAAGCTAACTAACTAACTAACTAACTAATTAACTAACAAATGTGTTGTTAATGCTATTTACAACAATTATTAAATGCCACAATATTATTTAAAAATGAAAATTGTTGAGTTTTGAACAAAGAGAACTGAGACAGTCCAGATCTCCCTTCAAACAATAGTGTTTATGTCTATCACTATTATATCTAGTGTTTATATTTATTACTTTCTATATAATCAGTTGTGTTCATGGTCTCAGTCACAGGAAACCTTGAACATAAGATAAATTTTATTGTATTACTAATATATTGTTAAATCATACAGATCTTTGGAAGCTTCATCAGTGACAATTAAGATATGAAAAGCTAGACTTTTAGAGACAAACTGAATTTCTTGCAGAAGATTTTAAGCATTACACACCTATGAATCATTTATCTTAAAGACCTATTGAATCATCCACTGTGTCAAATTTTAACTGGAGCATGGAAATACATGTTTAGTAGAAAAGAAAGTGATGTTTTACAAAATATGTTCTCAAATGCTACCCAAGATAATTACACTTGCCTTGCTTCTTGCATTCCATCAAGCACATTTTTCTTTTTATAAATTTAAAAAATATTTCCTGTTTCAAGCATCAAAGGTTCCCTGTATTTTCAAACTGCGGAATGAAGGCACATTCCTTCTCTGTACTCTTTGTCTAATCTTGCATGGTGCTGGTTTTAATAAGCTTGTAACACATATTTTGGGGTACTGGGGGAAAATCAAAGGGCTTACATGTTCATATATATAGATATGTAATTAAAGATGAGAGGACAGCCAGTAAAATTCCTGTAATCTAGAACTGTACAAGATGATTTATATAATTAGATATTGTTATTACAGTAACTATCAACAGTATAGAATTATTGTAAATTATTATTTATCTGTGACTGGAACAGCTGAAATATTTGCCAATAAACATGAATAATGTTTCTATTAAAATAAAGAAGCACAGCTCTTGGAAAATATTTCTGGTAAGATAAATTTTATAGTATCTTTCCATAATGGGAACATTGACTAGGCCTCCACAGCTAAATATGAGTAGGCACGCACAGGGCCTCAAGTTTTCTGGAATAGCTGTTTCAGATCAGGAAAGGCATTATATTTTATATA
>VZRX01015816.1:0-34720 GCA_013398075.1 Notiomystis cincta | reverse complement strand
TTATATTTATATTGTATATCATTATTATGCGTTATATTTTATATCTATTTTCTAATCTTATATCTTCTATCCAGGTTTGACTTCTGATGATTTCTATACCAAACCATCTGGACTCTGCCTGAACCCCCTATCCTATAAATCAAAAATCCTAAAAAAGCACATCTACTCTATGAAAGTATAGAAAGTCAGGAATTTAATTTGAACACTGGCCCCCAGTCTTCTCTCATTTTAGTTTTCTCTCTGGGCCAACTGTGAATGAGTCTCCTGCAAGACTAAATGAGTGGAGCTTGGAGCACACTATACTGTGGAAAGTCTTGCTCCAAAAGGTCAGTGTGCAGGTCTGCATTAGTTTTGTATTCCTTCATCTTATGGTCTCCTGGCACTTCTCCGGCACCATCCCTCTCATCCTCCCTTACATAACATAAGAGCATCCTATAAAGGTCTTTTCAGGTCCATTCTATGAAATACCATTCTGAAGGACTAAAAATCATCCTTGAATTATTTCAGACAAGTTGAAATGAAAAATATAAAGAACAGAAGGCCACAGAAACATGTGATATATGTGTCAATGTTACAAAAATGCCTTACCAGATCCATTGAGGATTCACAGCTAAATTTATCTATTGAGGAAGTGGCTGTCTGTTCTAGAAGGAGTCAGGTGGATGTTAACCTGTCTGTGCCACTTGGCCTCAGGGCCAGGACTGTCTTTTATTCATCTTCAGCATATTTGAATTCATATAAACTAAAACTTTCTGGTGGTGCCTGATGAAGATTAGAAGAGAAGCAGAAAATTATACTTACATATGGTAGTGATATGAAAACAAGCTATTTTAAGCAATTCCAAAATCTAGTAACTTCTTAACTGTTTAATTTGACAGGAAAACAGAAAGATTTTTTTTCCTTCTTTTATATAAAAAGAAATACTTAGTCTAAAAAAATCACTTTGTGTAAAATTCTGTCAACAAAAAGCCCCAGTAAATAACTAATTTGGTCAGCTATGGGTGAGTATTCTTTTGTTGTATTCAATAACAGATTTAATTTTTTAAAAAGCAAATTAAAATACACTATAGAGATTATTTTTATCCTTCTGTTGCCAAGTGTATATTTTACTTCTTTCTTTCTATTTTATATTTTTAATATGAAGAACTAGCTAGACTCTGATGATAAGAGTTAAATTCAAAAAATCAACAGTGTTCACTGATGGGTCTTGCTGTGTGTTCCTTATTGGGGATGGACAGTGTTGCCCAGTTCTATCTGGATCTCAATTAGAACCAAATGGTGCAATAAGACATGTATTTAACAGAGAGCAAATAATGCCAGATATATAAATAGTGAGTAAAGCTTGCTTGCCTTCAGATGCTGGGCACCCTGGGTTCACACAGCATCAGACATCAGAGGGAGCCTGGATGGATGTTCCTATTGTGAACTGCTGGGATCCTGCCTATGAAAAGATCCAATTTCCTTTCCATGCTGTAGTGCCTTTTATCCTGTTTAAGAAAACCATGTATCTTCTCCTGATAGGCTGATATCTCATCTCATCCCCCCCATCAGTGCAGGCTGCTGTGTGGCTTCCAGGAGATGGTCCTGCAGCAGCTCCTTGTGCTGTATAGGACCTGCTCCAGCCCTAAATATGACTCTATACAGTGGATGTGGAATGTTCCAGGTCACAAGCTCCTCAAGAACCTCAACACATTCTTTCTCATTACTGCTACTAGTATATGTATCTATTTATCAAGAACAACAAAAACAAAAAGTTGGAAATCTTGATGTTATATCTTGTTATTTTCTAAATATTTTGAGCAAAATAAGCCTTCTAAAAAAGGTCAAAAGCCAATGTTTTTGAAGATATATATATTTTTCAAACTGTCCTTCCATGTGTAGAAATATTATTGATACTTTTAAAATTTCCTAGTTATTATATATGCATGACTGGACTTAACAGTACTGACTTCCAGAATTATTTCATGTCTTCCTCCTGAATGTTCTGCATTTTTCATCATCTAACTGCAGAAAGACTTGATATCAATGCAATAATATGTAGCAGATACATCTAATTATGACTCTGTTTCACCGAGTTTATGAATGTTTCATCATTTTGAACAGCTGTGGTAAAAATGGTAAGACAAATTAAAACAAAGTGGCTATTTTGCTAATAGAACTGCTTTTTAAATTTGGCCAATATTATGGAAGTCTGCAATATTTTGCAAGCTAATTCCTTGTTAAATCTGGCTTCTCTCTGATGTACACACAGATACAAACCCTACACTAATATGGGAGGATTTTAGTATCTTATGAATAAAAGCCATTCAGAATTAATGGAGCAACTCCTTCTGTCTGGGTATAGATATTTCAGCTGTACTTATTACAATCCTGCAATTCAAAGAAAGGTAGGTCATGCTACCAAAAAGACAACCATCACTGAATTGATAATACTTTAACTAGAATATAAATTCTTTTCAGCTCCCATTTTTGTACTTGGAGGTTTATGTGTCCTGTTATTTCCATAAAAATACATTCAGATGTCTTTTTTTTGTTATTATCATTATTGAGAATATAAGCATCCTACAAAAAAATCATTTACAAGGTGTTACAACGTAGAGGAAGCACCAGGTCTTACAACAAACCATTTTTGGTCTAATTAGACACAGTACGTAAGACAAATATATAGAAAATACTCACTGACTTGTGTGCAGACATAGAGTTTGTCAAGTAAACGTTTGATTTACTAGTATCCAGCTTTTCTCACTAGCCAATGCAGTAGAAATTTTCTTGAGGATTCCTCCAGTGCAGACACAGTTGGAAGCAGAGCTGTGGTGGCAGCAGGCAGAGCTGTAGTGATAGTAGCCAGCTCCTCACTTGTGTCCATCTTATAATAGACCCAAAGGTATGGTCCTGCAGCAGCTGCCATATGCTGTCACTGCCAAATCAAGTCATCCAGTTTTCAGCTTATTCTCCCAGACCTGCAGAGGCAGGTGACCAGTGGGAATAGGCTTGGTGTCTGTATTATTCTTCCTCTTGAGCTATACACAAGCAAAGGCTCAGTGTTGAATATCATAGCCTTAAGCTTTAGACCACAACACAGCACATAGAATTTCCATGGAATTTTCTCTTTCAAATATTGCTCATGTGGTGTCAAAGGAAAAATTTGCTCAACTTGTTGAGATAACAAGCATAAGGGGACAGTTCTCTTCCAAATAACTCTCTGGATTCATAATGCATGTCAATAAATGTAACTCCTACTTCTGTAATTTATTAATTCACACCAGTGGAGGATTTGCTGCTAAATGATTTTCTTAAGCTTACCCAACATGAATATTTAGATATGAATATATCTAAACTAGGCATTGGCAGGGGAAATGAGAAAAAAAAATGATATATGTTATGGGGGGGAAGGGAGGAGGAATAGCATTCCAGGTTTCCAGAGTTTTATAGAACATATATATTTTTAAAAATTGAAAATAGAGACACCTATTCAGGTCTGCCTAGATTTCGTTTGATCTAGAACTAGTTGGATTCAGGAGTAGTTTTTGCCCTTAAATCTGCAAGAAACTGGCTGCTTTTAACTTGCAACTAATTGCAGTGATCCTTGAAGGGATTTCTGAATGGTTAATTACCACTGGAAGTAATGTTCACCTAGAACACACCTCCTAAGGCAAATTTCCCCAGTGCAGGTAGTGGAGGAACAAATAAACTGTTTCATGGACCATAGTTCAATTGTCCATATGGCAGTGGCCAGGTCAAAGGCCTGAATCTACAGGGATCTGACTTCCCATTCTTCTGTTCCAAATGGGAATAGTCAGAAATGTTCAATAAGCTGGGAGGTAGCAACCACGAGTTGAATTATGGCAAGGATGTACTTGTGTTTTTAAATTAAGTGGCACCTATTATAGTACTTGTGTTCATCCCTTAGAAAGCTTTTTCTTTTAATAGCAATGTATTCACCTCAGATAAAAGAGGTCAGTTCACTTGGGAGACTTTCAGTAGAAGTGTTAGCTGCCAGAATTCCTTAGTGATTCCTCAGCAACACTCCTCTACAAAAGTGGAGGAGTAGAGTATCTGTGTTCAAATGCTTGTTCTTCTGGTATCCCATTGCTGTAAGGCTCCCAGGCCCAAGTCAGGGAGACTCAAAAAAGCTATCTGAGAGATAATCAGAATTTTTACAAGGATAATCTTAGGCTGTAAGAATTTGACCGCTGATCTGGACAGAAAAATATGGATACAGCCAGGGAAATAACTTTTGACTCTTCCAAAGATATGTTGTTACCCTTTTTAAGTTCCATTGCTAATGCTCTTGTTCCTAATTCCAGTTTCATAAATGCAGTAACGGAACAATTACTAAAAGATGATAGAGATTTAAAACATCAGCAATATATTCTAAAGGGTGAAGCAGGACAGTTCTAATGATTGTATTGATCTACAAACTGAAAAATGGCAGTTTTTCCTTGAAGTCCTGTTTTCATACCATCACAGGACAAAGAAAGGATAAAACCACTAGAACACAAAAGCAAAAGTGTGCACTGGCTGTAAAATCACACAACTTTGTCTTGAGGAAGGGGAGTAAGTACTTGTACAGATCTGGTGCCTGATGAAGTATTTGACCAAACCTGTATGTCATCAAATAGAATAAAATAGATCATATTTTCATTTATCAATGAATGATTAATCACCTCTGAACTCTGAACACATAGTTTGTCAGTATAGTGTTCCCCAACTAAATCTCTCAGTACCCAAACTTCTTTCCATCCAAATTTTTAGACATCAGACATCTTAACCAGAAATTTGTTGTCAGGAAGAAAGATCTATAAACTACAGACAGCAGCTAATTTCATGATATTAAAGGTGGGAGCCTTGTGACTGTCAGTACTTTAAATAATATCACTCAGAAAACCCATCAGTATCTCATGAATTTCAGAGGTAATCTGAAAACTGTTTTATGAACTGGTACAACTTATTAATTCAAATATATCTTAACATAGCTTTCGAAGAGATGAATGATAGCAAAACATATTTTTATCAGTTTTAACTTAGGTTAGATGAATTTGAACTTTTCATTATTACTTTAAGGCAAAAGTACTCACAAGTGTACTTTTAGGCTGTATCTGGCACCACAGACTTGTGCACAGCTAAGTGGCATAGCAGGTCACCGGCCATTTCCCCTTGGATTACGGAGGTGTTATTATTCTCCCTGTCCCTGTCTTCCAGCTCAGGGTACCCCAAAATCAACTGGTCTTGCCTCTTAAAGCCTGAGAAAAAGAAGGCATGAAGTACCTCAGTCTTTTTTTGTCACTCTGGAAGTCCAGGGTAAAAATTCTGCTGCCTTGCGTCTTTACTTCCCCAGGAATGAAAAACTATCAAGATGGCCTCCAACCATCACATCAGTCACTACTCCTTCTCCGTTCACAAACAGGTCCACAGGGCACACATTCCCTAGTTTTCTAGCTCACCAGCTGCGTCAAGAAGTTATTTTCTACGCACTCCTAGATTGCTGCTCTAGGAATCTCCTACATTGTTTCCTCCCTGCTGTAATGTATTTCCAGCAGACATCTGGTAAGATGAAGTCTCTCATGAGATCAAGGGCTGGAGGTCATGAGACTTCTCCTATCTCATAGAATATTTCTTTTGTCTCTTTATCTTGGTTGGGTGGTCTATAACAGACTCCTACCAGGATGTCTGCCTTGTTGGCCTCTCCTTTTACCCCTAAACTCTTGACTTTCATCACCATCATTAAGCTTCAGACACTCAAACCCCTCACTAACATACAAGGCTACCCCACTGCCCGTCCTTCCTTGCCGATACGTTCTGAAAGGTTTGTAGCCATCCTTTGCAGCATTCCAGTTGTGAGAGTCATTCCACCATGGCTCTGTGATGACAACTGTGTGATAGTTTTCTTACTGTCCAATCTCTTCAAGCTCCTCCTGTTTGTTGCCGATGACTGCGTGCATTGATGTTCATGCCAGGGAGCTGGCAGTCAGAAAATGCTCAGAATTTCTTGTCTTTGTTGTGGCAACACTATTTGTTACATTTTTCTGACTTGCCTGTAAAATTTTATATGGTTGGCTTAACATGCAGAAGTTTTATTTTTTCAGATGTTTTTATTGACAGTAGTTTAAAAATTGGATGAATGTTTAAAGCAGTAGATATGGTACTTGATTGATACAAAGATTATTTTTTCTTTTAAAATGTATTGTCATTATTTTCTTTCTAAATCAAATATTTGTATGGCATACATTCTTTTAGATTCTGAAAAATACTTTCATGCAACTGCCAAAATCCTGATAGCTCCTCTCTTGAACAGATGTAGTAATTGCTAGAAATTTCCTGAGAGAGTCAATTCTCTAGAGATTTCCTACGTATTTGCCAATTAGTATGGATAGCTGGATAGGCAGCCAAATTTTTGTGATATTTATCTGAAGCATAGCAGTGAGCCTGTTGTGGTTCATCCATTGCTAATGAGAGAATTAAATTTACGCAGATGTATGTATACTGTTGAGAATATTATTGGTAAAATCTGTACCACTCAGAAGGCAGGGTCCATTTTGTCAATAATTTCAGTGGGACCGGAATTTAATCCATTATACAAAAGCACTGCATAAAGCAGGTGATTCAAAATGAAGCTACACACTGATGCTTGTGCGAGAATTCTGCAATCCTGCAGGAAAATAAAGTACATAAAAGGAACACAGCAGTGAAAATCTTTCTAATTCTCTATTATCTTATGCACTGGGAGGTTGTATATAGAATATATATTTGACAGCTGTAATGAAATTCTGTTCTACTTAAATGATGTCAATAGCAAGTATAAATAAAACTAAGCTCTGGACACACTAAATAATAAATTATAAATAGAGGGGTCTTTTTAATCTTCTTACATCAGCATTTTTTTATCATTGTCATCAAAGCTACAAGGCCCTTTGACATTTTGTTCCACTTGTCCTTATTGAACTTCCAGATGTTAATTAATAAAACCAACTGCTCACCAGGTTTTCCCAAACATCCCAAAATTTTGTCTTGGGCATTTAAGCTGTTTCACTAATGTAGCCTTGGAGACTTTTTCTGTCCTATTTTTGGTTATATAAATTTATATACACTGTACTGTAGATTTATACAGCCTATTCTTATTATACTCTTTCTTCATCTTCATCTTCAAATCTCTTCCTCCCTAGCGTGATTCCACTAGTTCCCACTAGTTCAGCTACTGCATGCCTTTGCAATGCCCTTCCATATGAGATCACGAACAGTGGATTGGCTGTGTTTTCCAGTCAGAATTAAAACCCCATTCGTTCAGCTTGACTTATGCTTACTGACAGCTCTGTGTATTTCTCACTGTGATGTGATTACATGAAGGACACAGCATAAAGATGCACCGAATTGCATTGCATTCTGTGGAAAATGTGATTGGAGTAATTACCAGCTTCCAAGTTTTTATCCTTGTTTTCATTAAAGCTGCTATTCTGCCAATGATAGAGATAAATAATAGAATTGTTTTATTAGTGTCCGTATTGTATAAAATCTGAATGACAAGAAAAACCAAAAAAAACCCCAAACCAAACAAACAATAAAGAAGACAGCAAAAATATAATGTAAAAATATCACAAACCCCACTTCACAACAGGGTAGGTATAAATGTCATAAATTAAGTAAGACCAAACATGTGGTGTTAATTATTCTTACTGAGATAAGTCTAGTTCATAACATAAAAAGTGGAGAATTCTAGGATCATTTTCTATTTCTTTGGTGTTTACAGAAACTTTAGGTTGAAAAAACCTGTCTGAACCTGTTCCAAGCCATGTGTTTTCTCAGGCTGTACATCAGGTAGTTACAATTATTACTATTTACTATTAGCTACTACTTTTTAGTATTGTTAACATTTTCTTCACAATCACATTTTACAGGTGTAATATTATCTTGGGTTTACTATTTGTGTCTCTGGAGGAACTTTAACATTATGACATGCTTTTCACTGTCCACAGTCCTTCTCCAGCTATTGGGTAAATATCAAAGTTTGGAATCTACTTTCAACTATAGACTCATTATTCCAGTCTGGGAGTGTGCTGTTCTTTTATAGGGTATGCAACTATATTTCATAATCATTCATAGATCTCAAGGCTTCATCAAATGCTCTGTCCATGGACAGGCTGTATAGAGTGATCCCCTTGCTATTTATGAATGTATCTATTTCAACATCTTCAACATGTATTGTTTGAAAAATTGGTAATTCCTAAAGGGGTTATTTTCCTTAAATGGAAGTCAGCTTCAAGAGTTTGTTCATATTCAGCAATGTAACTTTAAATGTATTCTTTTAGACTTTTCCAAATTGAAAATAGTCTGAAATTTAAATTATTTTTAACTGGTCTAGCTCTATAGAAGTGAGTAGAGCTAGGCTAGTTTTCCAGTTCCAAATAAGATGAAAATATTTAGGGTTTCATTCACTAAATTATCATAACATGTTGATCTTGCAGAGTCATTAAAATTAAAGTAAATATATTTTGACAAGAAGAGAAATTTTTGAAAGTTTGAAATCAGTATCTGGCTTTGAAACAACTCAGCAAGGACCAATTGCTGCAAGAAAGCACCAAGAGTAACCCTTATTATAATAATTTATTTTCTGAGATGCAGTAAAGAGTAAATATTTAATGTCTACTGTTTGTTAATGTCATTGTTTAATGAACATGGCAATATTTAGTCCCATGGAGTGTCTTTCACACTGAATGGAAGTAGTGATAAGACAGTCACAGCCCAAAACAGTAATACTATGAAAATAGTCAACTTCTTATGTAAGTAGAAGTAACACTGTCAGAAATGTCTTTAGAACATTGCAGTCTGGGAGGGCCATATTTGGAAAAAACTGTTATAACAGCACAATTGATTCAGTATTCAAAATCAGTTTTAAGATAATTTTCAAATTAAACACCGGTCATACAGAACGGCAGGACATTGACAGTGAAGTGTCATAACAGTCAGAATTTACTTTTACTTGCTTCCAGTATTCTAAAAATTGCAGCTATTTAAATTGTAAAGTACCTGTAATATTTCTCTACTAATGCTTTTTTCAGTAAGAAGATGGACTCATGAAAACAAACTAAAAAGAAGTTTTTAATTTCATTTGATAGGAAATGCATAAAAACCCCCCAACACAATTCTCAGAAATAATGAACAATGTAGAACAATATTTTAAATATAACTGAAGTATACTAGAAGAAAATAAAAAGGTAATTTTTTATAAACATTCCAATGAGTGATTTGAATATTGAGATTCATAAGATTTAATTCCTTGAACCCTGGGAATTTCATAGCCTCACAGGTATCTAAATCACATTTTAAAACTTCCTTTAACCTTAGATCTGTAAGTGAAAGTTGGTATAATTTCTAAATCATTTAGATGTGTTTGAAAACGTTACTTCTGGCTAAAGAAATTCCTGGAGTTATTTCATTACAAAGATTCGTTCTTTGACTCCTTCATTTTTATAGTGTAGTAACAAAAGAGCAGAGAGACGATGTAAGTCTCCAAGTTAATTTCAAAGTTAAAAAGTAGATTTTCTGTTCCTTATCAGCTGGACATAAAAATTTCTGCTGATCTTTGGCAATGTGAATCTTTGAAGTATATTGGCTATTATTTTCTTCATTCACAGTAAAAACTGAAAAGTACATTAACTGGTGCTTTCATTTTCGCTATGTGATTCTGAGTGCAGAACTCATTCTTATAAAGATCTGTAGCTGCTGATAAGAATTAACAGTATGAAAGCTATGCTTGGCCTGTAGTTATGCAGCTTTTTATATTTCATGTAAGATATAGAGAAGAATACACCACGTTCAGTCAAGTATTTGATTACTAGGCTGAAAAGCTGTTACATTAGTATGGAAGGTAAATGATAAGATTCAGACCTTTGCAGTGAACAGAGGAAAAGGATGAATCAAAACAAACAGCAGGCTGCACATCTCTTCTAAGCAAAGGTAAAAAAGTCACATCTGTGTTAATCCAACTACAATGTAGACTGATAAACATATAATCTCAGTAGACAAGATATAACCTTTCTTTTAGAGCTAAGGAAGCAGAGGAGGGAAGGAAAGAACAACAGTATAGATTATGTGGTGTTTATAATCTTTAGATATACATAGCTGAAGTTAAGAAATGGAAAAGTGCATCAAAGCGATTCCTTCTTTTGTGGCAGACATTTCCTTTGCTGATTTCAGACAAGGGAACCTTGTAATATCTGAAACTCCAAATCCTACTCCAGAAATTGAATTCACTAGAGCGTAGAGGATTAAATAAGACTGAAGTGTGATCACCAGAAAGAAGCTCTAAAGGAAGACTTAGGAAAAAGGAAAAAAGGAGAATCAATTGGTTGATCCTTAAAACATAATTAGTTGATTATTCTCTCCTTTTTCCAGAAAATAAAAACAACCTTTGCTGTGTCCAAACATCGCAAAACTTTAATGTCTCAATTCCCTGAATGTTAGACCCGATTTTGCTTCCCACTGATCTGCATGGCACACCAAATCCAAATGAGAGTTAATCACACAGCAAACTCTTCATAGGCCAGTACACATGGTCACGTACAGCCCAGCCCCCAGCTCTTTACCAGGCAGTGCTTCACACACTGTGTTGGACTAAACACACACTCACTGCCATGGTGAAAGCCTTAATTTCGTGTAATTTCCTACTCTCTGAAAGCCGAGGCTGTGCCATCAGAAAGTGAACACAGTGTAATTCCTGCAGTTGAACAGTTGAGACAACAGAAAGAGGAGGCTCACATACATGTATTGCTGTGTTGAGTAGTTATAGAAAAGAAGAAGCTTATGCCACAAAGAAAAGCTGCATTTTTTTCTCCGATGATTCTTCTCTGGTTAAGCAAATCTGATCCCCAGTTTTGGGCTGTTAGGAAAAGGACAATATTGGAAGACAGCTTATTTAAATCTGGGCTGATACTGGCAGAGGCATAGTTCTTTTGCTTGAGAAGAACATCAAGAAAAAGACTGAAGGAAAGATAGAAGTTTAAGATATATAAGGAAATGCTATATTCTTCTGTGTTCATATTAATATCATGCATTTGTTTTCTTAAGGTTTTGTTTCCCCATTTCCATATACCTGAAAATAATTGAAAAAAACAGATTTTCAGGAGGTCAGTATTCACCTTTAAAACCCTGTATCCTCTAAGACCTCTTTTTCCTTTCCTTTAAATGATAAAATCAGAAAGAGAGACGCCATAAATCATTGCGTTAAGTTTGAGAAGAGGCGAAAGCTCTGCGATGGGGTATGGCTGGAAAAACTTTATTTCTGTGTTATGATATAGAATGTCATGCTTATATTAGAAAATGGAGCACAGACAGGATAAGTATCTAATCAAAATAAGGAACCTGTTGATTAAACTGATTACTACTGCTTTCCTCACTCCCTCAACTCTAAACATTATGTCATGTTTCTCTTATGGCTAAGGCAAAAGCAATGAAATCATTATGTGTTGAAAGAGTAGGAGCCGGGAGTTCATAATTGTTTATGACTGCTACAACTGGAAAAAAGTCCCCATTATACTTCTGATTCATTTTCATGATCCATTGACCAGCTGGTATGAGAAGCACCATTAATGAAGCATGAGATTTCATGCAGTTTGGCCACCCAGCAGGAGATATGCTTCACCTTATGCTGATTCTCTTTTTACTGAGCTCCCACAGCCAGGAAAGTCAATGTGTTAAGGACACACTGAAAAAAAAAAATAAAAAAATGTATATATAATTCAGTCTTCTTTGGATATCACTGACAGCTATCACACTGCTTCTTAGAGTGACAGCTTTCAACAGAGCATTGCCCTGTGAAATAGAGTACAGAGCCACACACTGTGAAAGGAAAAGTGTAAAATCAAAGGAGTTTTGTAACAGCAACTATTCAGTGAGGTTTTAGGTATTTTTAACAAAAGGAATCCAGGACTTTTATTTCCCATAAGAAGTCAATAATGGAAGAAAATTATATTTTATATATATTAACTCTCACTAACAACATTAAAAACATATGGAAGGATTTTTAAAATAAAACTCAAATTTACATGAACATGATTATGTGGAATTCGTGCAGGAGTTTTTTAGGCATGCCATTGTACATATTACCTATATCTTCTTCCTAAACCAATCTCATTATAGAAGAAACCTCTTTGATGCCTCTGCACAACAGGTATGAAATAATGACCAAAAGCCTAAATCTAGTTCAGCCCCAAGGCTCTTTGTTAAGTATTTTCCTACTGCCCTCTGCATATCCTGGTCACTTAAGAGGAAGGATAAACTGAAGAGTTTCATTGAACTGTATATGAAAATTAACAAATGGTCTCAAAGTACGTTCTTATATAATTTTGGTGTTCATTTCCATTTTAACAGCCCAAATTTGAATTTTCAAAATGCTGCTGAATTAAACACTACTGAAACTGCAATAGAAGAATTGGCAAAGTGTATTACTGACATGGGATTGGGCATTTGAGGGATGTGTGGTAACAGTTACACTTCCCCAAGTTTACATGTCAGATTTCAAAGTTAGGAAGGCACCATTTATTACTTTGTTCATTGAAATGGGAACTGAGGGTGATCACCTCCTTGTAGGACTGATTTTTAGTGGTTCTAAGAGCAATAGAAAGATATCATTTCATTACAGTAAGAAATTCTAAATATACCCTAGGTTATGACAGAGATTATTGTAGATAACTCATGTTATTACAGAGATTAATGTTTGGGTCAAAAGGAATCTAAAGAGTAAGCAGCAAGAAACTTCATAAAGTGGTGCTAATAAATAATATGGGAAGATATACACAGCCTAGTAAACAGTAAACACATTTTTTATGTTACTCTATGGATAACTGTTATTCTCTGACCTCCATTTGCTCACTTTATACCAAAAAATATACCAAATCTATTCCTATCACTGTTGCAGCTAATTTATATATGGTCAGGTGGTCTAAGGGGAAAAAGAAGACTAAAATTCAAAACTCCCATTCTTCTGTGGTATAACAAACCTCTACATAACTTCTCCTCCCTTTTTAGCTCTGCTGTGGGATATAGAAGAAGCTTAAGGAAAAAGAAAAAGCTGGGAAAAAATTAATATCCCAAATGCTGGCTAGGCAGAACAGAGCAAGAAACTTACAGCAACAAAACCACACTGGCTTCAAGAAACAACAAAAAAGTTTAATCCTCTGAGTAACTGAAAACAGAGAAGTTTGGATTGTTGCATGTGCCTTTTAAAGATTGAAATGTGGGGACTAAATATTATTATAAACCACAGCTGGGTCATTAGGAAATTATGAAGTCATATTAACTAACTCAAATCACAAAAGTACATTACAAAACCACAGGAAGCAGTGATGCTAATTTATGTCATAATCTCAGCTAAAGATTTCTGAACAGCTATTAGCTACACTACTTCCACCCTGATGAAGTTCATAATTTTTTCCAGTCCCCCTTCCTTCCTAGTAAGGCAAATTGTGCCAGAAGACTTTTCCAAGTTAATTACTTGCTGAGTGAAGCACGCTCACAGGCTGGCTGCAGCTTGTCTCTCTACTTGTGGGTGTCACCACTCCAATATGTTGAACTAAGTCCTGAGTCTGAAAGTATAACATTAAAAGCAATAACTTCCATTTTTTACATTGAAATACTGGGGGAAAACAAAATGTAGCTTGGAATCTACAACTGCAATTGGAATTTGCCAATGTTAGTATACCTGAACACATTAATTTTGCTTAGAAGTATTGTAAGACTTTAAATGACCACAAGTAACCAGTGCCTCAGTTTTCTCATCACTAAAATATGCTATTTATCATCTACTATATATTAAACTTAATACATGAATTGGTGGATAGTGAGTATTGGGTTTATTAGAAAACTGTTTTGGTGAGCCAAAGAAGGTTTGTCACAGCTGTTGAGGTTCAGAAACATCTTCCAGAAATTGTATTTTAAATAAGTTTAAATAGTTCTATAATGAGAAGACATTAAGACTGTATTATAAAGAAATTCTCTTGAAATTCTGACATTTATTGGAATAAAATAAAAGCCCCTGCAAAAATAAGGTAATTATTAATCTGAAATGAAATAATTATGAGATGCCATTAGCTTGAGTTATTAATTGGGTGATAAGACAGGAATTATACAGATTTATACATATAAAAAGTAATTAATTTTCCAAGAGAAAGTTAAAAAATATGAACATGGCATTAATGAATTCAGAGGCTTTCTTTGAGAGAACAATGAATGAAACTACCTTCTCCAGTGCTGAAGGGAATAAATAGCTTTACAAGTGTGTAAAAAGATAAAAATACACTGGACACCTGCAAAATCCTCTTATTTTGAATATCTAGTCCTTAAAAATCTACTTCAGTACCATTTTCAGAACATCTGGCATAAAGCCAGACATTTAGAGTTTGGTGCTGTACTGAAGATTATCAAAATTCAGAACTCAATTAATGTTGAGATCTTTTAAATATAAGTTTCACTACAGTGCTACTTAGATAACAAAGGCAGGTGTAACAGTTCTGCAAGGTGATGAAATGAGCCTTGGAAGAGAATTGTGAGTCTGCAAACATAATAAAAAAAAGGGTTCTCTGGGTTATGAAATACCCCAGGCAACTCCCTGGAGCCTTAGAGTAATCAGGAGAATATTTTGGTCTGTCCTTTTAATTTCAAATGTTTTTGTTCTGCTGAGAGAATAGAGTTTCACAAATTACATTTTTTAATGAAACACTCTTTATCTTAAAAAAATTATCAACCAGTTAATATCTTCATACAAGCCTATCTCAAAAGACATCTCTGAATCAAGACAGGAGGAATGAAGGTTGCCCTGTCTGTTACTTATCCAGACACAAGTGAAATAATAATGAGACAAAGAGTGGAAAGTGTTCTCATTGTTTCTTCTGCAAATACAAGCCACAAAGAAAAGGAATTTTAGTCTGCAGGAAGGAACAAATGATTGAGGTGGAAACAGGAGACAGAATGGATGCACTCTGCTGTCGATTAGCAACAGGCAACTACTCTTAATAAGGATATCTAGCCTGCCTGACCTTACCATGGAAACAAAAAAAGAAAGAAATTAGCGGGAGATAAAATTAGCCAATTATCCTTCTGCAAGAACTTATGCTCGTACAACCATGACAGAGCCTGGATGAATCCAAATTATCCAGACTGCCTTTTCTCCCACGTGTTCATGCAGTGACAGAATGTATTCCACAGCACCAGTGGGTGCTGTTTATAGGTTAGACAATAGGACATAACATTTTTATTGTCTACTTTTATAAAATATTCACAGATATTGAGCTGCAGAACATGGAAAGATTTTATGAAGATACCCATATTCCAAATACCTCTATAATTTGGCACATATAAATGAATGATGCATTCTTCTTCAATGAAACTGCTTTGGCTGCTTATAGCAAACACTTCTGAACACAACTCTTTTTTAATAAGATGACAAAAGGACTCAGCTCTATTTGTTTTGCAAAAACTGATCAAAATCTCAGGCTCCTGGTTCACTACAAATGTCATTTTGTTGGTATTTTTCTGATTTGTAGTGAATGAAAGGATCCTGGAGCTCTCTTCATTGATGACCATGAGCAAATTTTCCATGCTAAGAAAAAAAATATTATTTCATTAAACTTTATGTAAAGAGCTGTAGATCTTCACTTGAGAATATGTCCAAAGTCTTTCAGAGGCCTCCTTAAGGGTTGGGAAGGAAGTTATCAGATAAAAGAATTCTCAAATAGACAATCAGAAGTTTAATGGGCCAATAGACAAATATTGAATATTGGATGTAGAATATATAGCTTTTGTGTTATGCTTTTCTTGACGATTTAGACTAGACAAAGTATTCAGATGGGATCTAACAAGTGCCAAGCATGGGGCAATAATTCTTCCCTTTGGTGCCCTGTCTATGCCCCTGTGAATATCTCTAGGCTGCCAGGGCACACAGCTGGCTTATGCTCAATTTATGTTTGCCAAGGCCCCCAGATCCTTCCCTGCAGGGCTGCTACCAGTCAGGCAGTCCCCAGCCTGTGTCCTTGCACCAGTGCTTCCTGTCTCAGAGTAGTGTTTGTATTTCAATTTTCTCTGTACTCTTCTAAGATGGTCATTTTCATTGATTTGTTTTAGTGGTGGTGCATTCAGCCATGGGAAATATAATTTTCCTGGCATGACAGACAGCCTATGTCTCAGCAGACAAACAATACTGGGACACAGGTTCTAAGTAGAACAGACGTGTCTTTTGAAAGAGTTGGTTGTGGTTCTACATAGGCTGTCTCTCTTCCACGTCCTAAAGAGTGATCCAGAAGCCATAGACAGTTGATCACCAGAAGGCCAGACTATTTGTCAAATGGTTAAGGCAGGATGGGTCAATTGTGTTTCAGAGCTGCTCTCTTATCAGTACTATTTTTACAGGAAAATCTAAGTGACTATGCTGACAACATTTACCTGAGAGACGAATCTCCCTTTCAGGGTAAGCCTTAGATCTGGACAAATATCTGTATGATTATATTAGCATGAGGTTATTTTGAGAGTACTATGACATTTATTTAGGAAATATTTTAAGGTTTCCTAAATGCCTATAGTTTCTTTCCTCCTAACTGAATTAATGACAATAAGAACAGCACTATTCTAGAAGCACAAGAAAACAAAGAAAAGAACCATACCTCTTAACAATTGTATTTTTTTTTATTTATTTGGGGCATTTTATTTATTTGTTATGGAGGGTCTGTGTACTACATCTGATTAGGATGGAAGTAGCTTTCTTCATCACCTCTACAGTCCCGCATTTAAAATTTGTGAGTAAAAGAGGGCTGGTAGCATACCTGTTTTAATTATTGCTGAACATTTCTTGCACAGCATTGAGACCTTCTCTGTTTCCCACTCTGCACCTCACCCCAGGAAGGAGGCTGTGTATCAGCGAGAGTTTAGGAGAAGATCTTGAACAATGAACCCAAGTAGAGCAAGTGGATACACTATACCATATAACCTTGTGCTCACTAATAAAACCTGGCAGGGAGGCTGTGTTTTTCCAAAGCAAACATTACTCAGAAACAGATTGCCATCCTCTGCTGGCAAGAGGAGGTTTGTTATTGCATTTGCATCACCTTTTGGGTTTGGGGTGTTTTTTTTCATTCACTTATTAAACTACCTGATTTTTTTTCTTGTATTTGCCCTGCTTATTCTCTTCCCTATCATCCTGGGAATGGGGAGTGAACAATTGGCTGGTGAGTGCTTAGTTGCTACTTGGGATCAATCCCTCACACTCTGGGACTGAACAAGTTCTGTTTCTGTAAGATAAGATGCATATGCAAAACAGAAGATGTTATCATTCCACGCACAAATATTTTTATGATGCAGGTCGCTTGACTTGTTCTGAATAATTTTGAATATTGTTTATTTTTCAGATACAGTATCTTTTTTTTTTTATAGTCGTAGACAATATTTTTGTGTTTTTCCTAAGGTTTTTAGGTATTAGTTGCAGTAACCTATGTAGTCAGAAAAATTGTAGTCTTGATCTCCCAAGTACCATATCATTTTCTGAAAACAGGAATTGCAATTCAATATCTTGTAGGCATTTTAAAAGTACTTCGACTATAGAAAACAAGTCAATATATCTAAGTCTTTATTATGAACTTCTTTCAAGCTTCTGGAGAATGGAATTAACATTCAAAGATAAGACTATACTTGACACAGAGATGTTTTATAGTTTTATGGTCATTTAAATTAGAAATGAGAAACATTTATTTTCTAGTTTGGAAAGGGTGTCTCATGAGGACATATATATTTATAAGTGTTCTTAACTTTAGAGGTTTGAAATGTTGTGAAAGTAATGAAAGTCATAAGCTCTCCACTGGTGGAGAAAATAAGCCTTATGTTATGTATTGACATGAGATCTAGCTGTTAGTAGAACTGAAGTCAAATAAGTACAATTTTCCACCTAATTCTAAATCTCGATTTGGGTTTCAAATTCTTTCTGAAGTTTCACGCCCCTGACCACAGTGACAAGACTGAAATTTAATGATAGGTCAAATTACAGTGCTTTCAAAATGAGATTTAAAAAACTCATAGAACCATCAAAACACTTTTTGAATGTTTTCCAAGGCTATTGATTCCACAAAAGATGACAGATCCCTCTAATATATTTTCAAATGAACGAAATTTTGTAAGACACCTTGACATTTGCTTCAGCAATATGAACAGAAGTTGCAGGGTAATCTTGCCCATCTTTCTTACCAATGGAATAGACTTTTGATCTAAATGCAGGCTAATTTATTCCTCTGTAAACTCAGTATTCAAATAAATTATATATATTTGTCCCTAGACTAGGTTCTTCCCTGTTTTAATTTTGATTTACTTGGCTGCTCTTTGACATAATTTGCACAAGTTTTGGCAATTCACTGACTCATCATGTCTACTTAGCACCATAGTTCAAAGATATTCCATAGAAGAGAATTTTCTCAAAACTCATACTTTAACACTTAACAGCTTCAGATATGAAGTAGTAATTTGGGTTGTTTATTATGAAAATATGTAGTTTTATTAATAAAACAATAAATGAAATTCCGCCCACAATTTTCTTTCCGCTATTTAGAGATCTTGTTGACACCAACTTAGAGGGGAATAATGTTTGTTCAAATGACAAGTACAGATTAAACAACCATATTTACCAGTACCAGGCTTTTTGCATGATATTTGGAAGTCTTCTCTTGTGAAGGAAGACATTTTCATAACAAAAACAGGGGAAAGGAGATTTCCTGTGCCGAAAGGAGTATATCAGAAGGCTTTACCTGCTAGTAGATATTGTGGGTTTCAGAGAAAACTGGCCCTTCTGTAGATAGCCAGGAAACTGCCTGCAAATAATCCTCACTGGCATGTAGAATTCAAAAGATAAAACTGTGAAGCAGTAAAAATCTGGAGTGTGAGAAAAGTTCTCAGTGAGTAAAAGAAATGCATACTGCAGAAAGAGTGATAGGATTTGTGCAAGGTAGTCTCATACATTTGGTTCTTATTCTGGGAACTAAAACTCCTGGGTTTTCACTTCCCAATAGGTTGACTGTAGTGAAAGTCATCAAGGCTATTGATGAGTATAATGTTGGGGGGGGAGGTGTAAATTTTTTTCATTTCTGTTGACTCTTTATAATTGATTCTGGTACTTAAATGTCACAGCTCTGAACTGGCATCACAGGATGCAGAGCTGCACTGGTGTAAAATAATTAAAAACTTGTGTACCACAGAGCTTGCATTCCAGTCTTAAAACAAGAAGTATGGGAAGAATAAGATAGAAATTATGGAGACGTGCTGCTCTGGCAGTCAATGATTTTGAAACATTAACCATCTAAATAATGTCAAATTTCCTGGAGAAACTTTTGACAAATGAAAGCAAAAGAAGGTTTTGAAAAGTAACGATGTAACACATGAACTTGTACTTAAATAGTACTGGAGCTGTTTATTTCAATGCTTAGCCAGAAAAAAATGGGAGTTAATGTTTTATTTTATCATATGCTCCAGGTAATTTTTGATAGAGAATAAAGAATGGTAAGTAGAGTGAGAAACTGGGATTGATGCCCTTAAAAGTAATGCCTTTTTAGGCAAGTTATAGAAAGGTAAATCTGAGGAAGAAGATGAAAACAAGGAAGCTTTTATGGTCCTTGAAACAGAGAATATAAATAAACTTTGCAGTAGGATTTTATATAAATCCCAGGAAAAAAAATTATCAAGTGTAGGTGGTATGGTGTTTCAGCACCTAGACAGGAGTTTAGCCATGCAGGCAGCCATCAGAGAAGTTGTTTTAGAGGCATTATACAGATAGAATTGAAAGATTAGTAAATTTATGAATTAATGATGATATACCGATGGAATTGAATGCCGCTCAGGATGATGATGTCAACAGAAAACAAGAATACTTTGAGTAGATAAGATAAGAACAGTTCAGGACAATCTTTCAAACAAAGAAGATTGTGAAAAGATAAACTGCAAAAATATTGTGTATCCGCTGATTTTAATGGTGGAAGAATAAACAGACATGAGATGATTATAAAAAGAGCAAAACTGAATTGCCATTAAAGAGGTCAATGGAAGAAAGTGCTTGAGACAGGAGAAGAAAATAAAGGCATTAGAGGAAAGAAAAGATCATTATAAATTTATAGATAAATCAAGTGTGAGAATTTCAGCAAGAGATAAACACAAAAAAGTCCCAAAACCCAAACAAACCAAGGGAAAAAAAACATGAACAATGTAAAACAGAGTCTCAGATGAATTAGCATTTCTCAAAGGAAAGCCTTTCCCAAAACATCTTCTAGTGAATTCTATACATACGTACCTATATTCAGTTTTGACGTCTTCCAAAATTTTCTGAGTGGTGATCTTTGAAATCCTATGATGGGAAATGCTTCCCATTAAGTCACTTTCCACAGTAACAACCACTTCTTTTATGACTCTGTCTTCATAGCTGACCAAACCATTACCTTTAAAATCATCTTAATAGAGTGGCATTGCTGCTGAAAAGAAGCAAAGTGAAAATGTTGGATGGCAAAGTCCAGGTACAATGGGATTTAATTAGGTTTTTGGCCAAGGCATACTTCAGCTTTCATGAAGTCAAGACTGCTACTGATTACAGAAGAATTGGATCAAAAATGCATGACAAGATGAAAATTCCATGAGATTTCTTTGTCTTCCCCTCCCTTTAATAGAGGGGACAAAATATTTTTCTTTTAAGTTTATAATAATGTTTGGATTTTTTTTCATAGACTTTATGAATTAAAAATATAAAATGCAAAATAATTCGTTTTGTTTCCTCGGCTTTGTCAGTTTTTTCATTCTTGTTTTTTGATTTTTTTTTAACTAGATTAGAAAAAGCAGAAGGAAAACAATTTAGAAGAGTTGGAAAAAATGATATCTAGATGCCATTTAAAAAAAAATGTTTCCCTCTCTCCTTTATATTTCTCTCTCTTCAGCAAATATTTCTTTTTTTCTATTGCCTGCATGGGAAGTTTATATTTAAATAGTTGCAGTACTTTCCCTGCATGGGAAGAACTAGGCATGTTGTGACCTCTCTGCCCTCTTTGTTGAGTTTAGGAAAATGAAAATTTCTCTATTCTCTGCCTTTTACTATTTCCTGAAACATCTGCCTCTGTTGATAATCGAATATAAATGAGAAAAACATTTTCAATAAAGTAGCGTTAATACAAAAAATTAAAAGTTACTTGGCAATGTCAGAACTGGTGGCCAGAAAATTTGCCATTTATGTAGATATACTGGGACTGTTCCTTTCTTTCAATCCATGGTGATCAAGAATTATACAAAATACTACAATGAGTATTTCCTTATGGCTTTTTCTTCAGGTGGAAAGGCCTTCTGAGCTTCTAATTAGATTAATGGGGATTGATTTATAAACAAATAAATACACAAATAAAAGAATATGAATATTGAAGTAATTAATATGTGGATCATTGGAAATCATCTAGATAAGCTATTTAAAAGTTTCTTGCTGATTCTTTAACTGTACAAGCACACAATGCTTGATCCTCTTTGCAAGGCACAGATATTAGAAGAAAATCAGCTTGAAAAGCAGCTAGTCAGTTTGCTAGAATCACTTCTTTTAGCTCAAAAATAGAAAAAAATCACAAAGCTATTAAATATGGGAAAAGCCAGACTCTGTAGGATGAATTGAACATAATTGCAGAAGCATAGGCATCTCAAAATGCCAAACCTAAAAAATTCTTTATTTTCCTCCATCAGGCTTTCTATTGTCTGCACCATTATTTCCATATCTTACAGAATAAAGTATAATGTGATGAATTGTTGTGTCCTTACTTTCTCCCTGCTTGCCTTGCAGCAAGCACTATATGGCTTCACTACAGGGTTCAAGTAATGTGAGGACAAGACAAGGTAGCTTGTAATTTTCACATGAGCAAACATGTCAAAGTAAACTCTTTTCTCCTTCAAGACTTTAAGTTCCACTAGTAACTCAGATAAAAGCAACAAGCACCTTTACTTTCACTGAGTTTGTGGTTTTTTGTTTTTTTTTTTTTGTATCTTGGTTCCTTTGAACTATAAAGGGAATACAAAACTTTATATTTTAGTTATGTGGAAACCAGGATTATTCTAAGGTAAGAGGTTCAGCACTGTCTTAAAGAGAAGAAAGTATTCCTGTGTCACCTATTTCTTGAATTTTATTATACTTCCAACCTGTATTTATCTCCTTCTCTCAAAAAAATTGGTGTCATTTACTGTCACCCAAACAACCACAAGTTGAGCATTACAGCTTTGCCCAAATAGCAGCTGAAATGAGCTGAAAATCCTACTGTGAAACACATTCAGTTATGAGATGGTGCTTTACGAAAGGCAGGCTGTCAACTTTGTCCCTTAGTCACATTTGAATTTGAAGAGAACTCAAGCAGAAGAAGAAATGAGAAGGACAAGGGAAAAGTAGGTTAAGATAGGAACAAATACAAGGAAATCTGGGATTACATAGGGCCAAGTAACTTCTATGCAAGCAAGGATTTTTTTTTCTGTTATGTATAAAATAATTTGGCATAGAGGAGTAATTTTTAAAGCCATTTTGTCAAGTGACAATAAAGTCTTAAACCCTGACAGTACAGATAATAATAATAATAATAATGTCCCATACTTATTTAAATAAATACGATTCTTTCTCTAATCATCCTGACCTGAGACAACTAATAGCTGTAAACCCTTCTAATTGCTTCCCTGAATAGGATTACTTTCACCTGACTGAGTAAACTGACATTTTAAATTCCCTTTTACAATATAACAGGATATGTTCTGTTCATTGCTGCATTTCTAATGTCCCAGTGTCTGAAAGAAGCATATTGTGAATTTCATTCAGAATACTGAGGCAGTAACTAAAAGAAAATACAACAAAAGCCAGGATTTAACTTTCTATGAGGAAGGAGAGGCAAGGAAACTTGTCAACTTATGCAGTCTTTAATAATCAGAATAACATAGAAGCTATATAAACTTGCATCAAATTAATCTACTCCGTATGCAAACTTAGTCCCAAAGTAATATTATTTTTTTAGAGTCACATTTTGCATGAAAAAAATCACACACTCTCTGCAGGGATTGTCTCCACTGAATGAAAATGCTCAGATGCAAACCCTAATGCTACTGGAGTGGTAAAAGTTGTAGAAAATATAAAGACCAGATTTCAAGATATATGCAACAGCTGTTTGCAGCTGGAAACGATGTAGGAGAGAAATATAGAAAATATTGCCCATGTTTCTGAACAATGCAACTCAGTTACAATAATTGTAACTGCCCTGGAAATTCAGAATTTGGTCTGGTTACTCAATACGTAAAGATGATAAGTTCGCCCACCAAATTCTTGCTGAAGAATGAATGGATTTTATTTGAGAACTTGGAATATAAGGTAGAAAAAAAGACTTTAAGGATCTCAGTTTGCCAAGGTTACATATAACTTTGTATAACTGAGTCATCTCACAAAGTCAAAGGAACAGCTTATCTTAGAAGCCTAACATTTGAGATTAAAAATGTTACTCATATGTAAGTTAGCCCACTTCCCTCTTACAGTTCCACTTCCAAAAATTTATTGCACCATGTTTTTTGGAGGAACTTCTGTAGAAGTTGCAGCTTCTTCCATTGAAACCCATTGGCCACACAGCTGACTCCAGAGGAAAAAACAGAGGGAATGAAAAAAATATTTGCTGAAAAAATCACTTCAGATAAAAATAGGCTATGTTTAATATATTCCCAAATCCAGAGAAGGCGTCCTGTGGCATCATATGATCCACATGCTCAAAGACTGTTAAAATTAGTTGAAATCAGTAAACTGGGATTCAAGTGAATGAAATGCCAAAACTTCCTTATAAATTGGAGGTTAATACAGCAGAGGGAGGTGGAAAATTATCTCCATAATAGTCATATGATTTGTTCTCAGCTCTGGTGGAATTAGAATTTCAGTCAGAAAGTTTAAATGTCCTTCAGAAGATTTTAAAAATTAAAATTATCTTAAAAACATTAAATACATTACTACATTAAAATGTAAATGTTTTTCAGGTCTTCTCATGAGACATTCATTACAATTTTTCCTCTCTAGCCTCATTGCAAAATAGTTTTACTAGTTTAGTGTCAAGTTAAGTATTTTAACACCAGTTCTTATTTCTTTTAATATAAATTTTGGCACTACATTTTCCGAATGTTTTGTGCTTGATCTTTTGGCAATTATATCACTACAATAATTTCTTCTTTGAAAGCGTAAATATGCACTTCTAACTTTTCCAAATTCCCTTGAGAACCTCCCATGAAAATATTTTAATCATAGAGAAATTCAATCGAAGACATTCTGGAAGAAAATGTTGTTATAAAATATTTATGACAATTTAAGGATTTGTATTATTTGTACTATAGACTTCAAGCTAAACGGAACCCTATCGCTTTTGGTTTATTTGTATTATCTGGATCTTTTGTTTAACTCAGAATAATGGGGAAAATTAAAGCATACTGACAAATTGAAAAGCTTCTACATCTGATTTAGATTTTCAAGTTTATCTGTTAGTTCAAGGCTGAACATTCCATCATACTGCACTAGAAAAAAAAGGTGTATTTCTTCAAACAATGTAGATTGCACATTATTGCTTTTATAAGATGATTTACTTTGTAACCACATAGTAGGGGAACAGGTCCCTCTGTTATCTAATATTTGGGATGTTACATGCTATTTAAATAAAGAGATGTTCTCCTGTAGACACATCCAGTTCTGTTTGTTCAGCAATGCCCTTCTTGTTACGTCCAATTTTACTGTGAAATAGAAGTTTTCCATGGAAAAAAGCATCAGCTGATTTCCAAACTGATTATAGGGTATCTGGGCTAATGAAATGTTTGCTGAATGCAGTGTCACCGATGCTGTGAGAGGAGCAAAGGAGTAAGAATGGTTTGCTAGTGAGATGGGAACTTAGATGCATCTAGTGGATTAATCAGAGCTCTACTGCCAGCAGCCTCATATCCCTATCTCTTGGTTCATCTGTCAAAGACACTGGTAAACAGTGGCCCATGGGGATGTCACACCAGAGGGAAGAGCAGCAGCAGTGCAAAGGCATCATGCCATTTAATAGCATGTTAGGGAATTTGACATCTCCATAAACAAGGTATTTATTTATTTGTGGAGGTCAATGTTAGGGAATTTAATTTCTGTAAACAAGGTATTTATTTATTTGTGGAGGTTAACTATTGATAGGTAGCACAATGAAAACTTTTAAATATTGTGAGGGTGATTCATATAATCAGGATCTTTAAAATGTTATAGGTTGGTTTAGACTCCTTGCTGTGAAGAATAGATTTTTTTTTCTGTTACCTTTTTCTGACATAAAAAAATTACTTCAAATCAAAAGTAATTTCCATGGAAAGTTTATGCCTTCTGGATTTTTATTTTGGTTTTAATTTAAATAAATTCAAAATGTAAGAAATAAAAGATAGCTTCAAAAAAGTAGCAGGATTACTTTATTAAATAATTTTCAAACTTGAATTTAAAATAAAAAAGTTATCACTTACATTTTCCATCAGTATAAGCAAATTTTAGATTACTTTTTGATGGTCATAAAGTACTTATTTGGATATCTTTTTGGTAGAAAGGCATAGTATAAGATCTCCTACCTAAATGAATTATCCTCCCATATTTTTTCTCGTGATTAGGCTAACACAGGTGCTGTACACACAGCTCTATGGGCAGGGCCGATAAACAAGATACTTACCATCCATAGGCAGACGGGCCATTCACCATGGACAAGGGACTAAACCTCCTGAATTTTGTGTGTATTCAATGGCCTCACACAGACAAAACCTTGATACTCTCTTGCTCTGCACACAATTGTCCTGATGTAACCATAAAAGAAAAGAAAACATACATCAACTTAGTTTATTTCAGAAAGAAAAAGCAAGCAATGTTAAATAAAAGAAACAGATTTTTTTTTCTCTCCCAAAAGAGGTACCAAGTTTGCCATCATCAAAATATCCTTCACTCTATATCAGTTATTGACATTTCAGCAGCTATCATTATGGTTTATCAGGATTCACATTCCTAACAAAAGGAACATTAAAAATGAAGTGCTCCAATGCTGGGTAAAACGATGGGGTTGTTTGAAGAATGATTTAGTACAAGAATGTGATCACAGGTGGGAAGGAGAGGGATGAACACAGGTAAGGAACCTGGGCCCGCTCTGCAAGTTGCAGTCACAGTACACATCAAAGCATTAGAGAAAGTTTCCAACTTTTCTCTTGGGGAATTCACTTCTTTTATCACCTTATAGTCCATGGCAATGTTACAAAGTGCTAATGTGCTTAGGTGATAAAGCATTAACCAGCCAGTATTCAGGGAAGAACTGAATGTCAAGTTACCTCTTTAAAGTTTGATGTCTAAGCATCAAATTTTCACTAATTCATAAATAAATTAATGCTTTTTGAAGTGTATGGACTGCTTTCTTTGCCCAGTGTGAAAATTGGCCTCTTCTGGGACCTCTCTGCTTATTGTCTTTGCTGTATTCACATTGTGATCTTGGTGAGTTATTTGGTTTCCTTCCCTGTTTTTATAAGGGTTTGCATCCTAAGAGGTGTTCTCCTGGAATCCAAATAGCTGAATCTTGTAGGATGCATCACCACATATCTTCATATTCATATGCCTCCCCAGATTCTGTTAAAAACAAACCACCTGATTTGCTGAAGTGCTGGAAGACTGAAAGAACACCACAGGAAAACAAACAACCCCCTCACACACACATTGCGAAGGCTCTGAATTTTCTCACTGAGAGATCTGAAAGCATGACACGCTTGCTCACCACGCAGAACATTGCTCAGTCTATCTTCACTAGCATCCATTATTTCCTCTTTTGAAGCTCATGCTGAGTTAAAAGGCTGCTTTGTGTTTAAAAAGGCAATAATTAATAATATATTTGTATGTGAGAAGAGAGTTTTATTATCTTGAAACAAGCAATTAGATGGGAAGCAATGATAATGTCACACTGACAACACTGGTATGTATAAAAAGGAGAATGAGTTAATCTTTCAGTGTCAAACACAAACCTGTTATTTTAATGCCTTACCCAGTACACTTAAATAATCCACTATCATCATGTGAAGTTTATGTTCAATTTTAAATATATACTTATTATATATCATATTCATTTATTATGAATATACTTATTCTTTTTCCATGCTGCTTTGAAAAATATTCTATAATATCATAAATCAGATTCAAAGAGCTGAAAGGATAGCTTAATTTATAGCCTGAAGCTATACAAACTTGATCTTATCAGTACAGCTGTCAGGAACCAATTTACCTGTCCTTTGAGAATTTTTAACACATCAAAATTTTCACATTTAAAATGAGTCCAGAAAAATCAAAATCCCTAAAATAAAACAGTAAGAGCCAGCTAATTCTTCAGTCCATACCCAGTTTAATTTCATGTATTGTATTTTTCATAGGCAGCAACAACAAAAACCCACACTACTGACTGGTTGTTTTAAAATAAGTCTTTTTAACTGGTAATTTTCATTCACATAATTCTATGTCTTTTAACTAAGATTTTTTGATACCAAAAAAACCCCATCCCAAATTAAGAAATATTATTAGCACTATTAGAGTCACCTCTATTTACTAGATCCCCAAATCTACATAGAGAAGAGACAGGGAAAATTGATTTCTCATCAGTAAGAAGATGAGAATTCTGCATCTGGGTATGTGCTTTAAGGCAATTATTGAATTTAAGAAATATCAAACACAAAAAAATTAAAAATCTCTAGACTATTATTAAAATCTCATCTATTTATTAAAAATCTGCTGTCACTGTACTTTTATTTGGAAGCCAAAATCATATCCTTGGATTTGCAATTCTAAAAAAATGCATTCATTCTGAGAAAGGTGGGAGAAGCTATACTATATATTCATTATTAGCAAACACTAATCATGGTGATAGTAAATCCTAAACAAACAGTTCCTTAAGTGTGTTTAAGAGAAACAAAACCATGTTATTTTCTACAAAAATGTGGATATCTCTTGGCGATCATTTTCCTGTTTACTCTGTGTTTATTATTTACATTTTGGGCATTAAAATCTTATTGTTTATTAAAAATGAATTAGTGAGCTCAAACCTTATGGCAACAGAGGAACACAACAGAATGAAACAGAAACTGTCAGTATAAAGCAAATCTGCCCTGAAGCCCTATTAATCTGAGGCTTTATGACTGCCTGCTGCTTGTGCTAAGATGTCAACAACTCAAGTGTTGTAGGTTTGGGATATTTTTAATCTCTAAATGCAACAACCATCAGTCAGAGGAGAAATTACATTTGACTAAATGAGTGTGGTTCTCCTTTGGGGTAAAGGAAATGTGTCAGAATTATCACAGCGAGGCTGGCATAGCGTCTGGGCTGCATTAATTTGTCTTGGAGGTCTTTAATGTCTCCAGAACAGTAGTTCACACAGACCACATGCTTTTTCTGACACACTGAGCAATTTCCCAGGAGACCTTGTTTTGCTCCACAGTACCACAAACAGTTTTAGGCAGCTTGACACAGACTGACTTTCATCAGTGGTCTAATTTCCCTAGGATTTATATTCTCCTTAATGCCAACAAGGATATTTGTCCTTGGGATGAATTGCACACAAGTGGAATTTAAAAAAAATTTCATTAGAATTATGAATGGCACTGTGGTTAAAACTATGATGATAATACATAGTTTAAAGCTAATCAGTGACATGTAGAATGTTATCAAATTCTTTTCTCATTCTCACTGCATCCCTAACTTGAAAGAGGAACAAATTCAATTTAATCTTTTAAGAAGCTTGGCAGAAGGTATATAAACTGAAAGAAAACAAGACAAATAATTTAGAATTGATAAAAGAGAAGTGAATCTTGAAAAAAATCCCAGAGGGTAGTTTTAAAAGGATGCAACTTATACTAGAGGAAATCTAGCAGCTACTGCGAAGCTAGTCCCCACATTGATTCTGGCCACAGGTCTGAAGGATAAATAATCATTGCATTTACCCTTATATGAAGGACCCTTTGGGTGCACTAGTTTTGCAGCTTAGCAGAAGAGAATTAATTTTGCAATACAAGCTATTCAGACTCATGCAAATTAAATTCTTTTAATTGAGACCCCTTTTTAACAGTCCTAGAACTGGTTTTGTGTGTTATAAAACATCCGTTTGCTAACTTAAGAGCAGCAGAGTGTTGCTTAGGGCTTAGACACAGAAGAGAGTACCAGTCCCCTCATACCTTCTCAGATGAAGGGGGAAAAGAGCAGAGCTCTAAGAGGAAATCAAGTGTTGAGGCAGGCTTATACCAGGGATCTGGTTTGAAGGAGCCAATAAAAGGGTGGCTGCTCCTTTATAAAAAGCAGAATCACAGAATATTCTGAGTTGGAAGCCACCCACAAGAATCCTCAAATGCAATTCTTAAGAGAATGGCCCATACAGGGATCAAACCCACAACCCTGGTGTTATCAGCACCATGCTCCAACCATCTGAGTAACCTCAGAGAAACTGAGCTAATCTCAGAGTCAATGCATGAGGAGAGGAATTGTGACAGGCAGAATGGTAAGATCAAGTCGGTGATTGAATCTGCATATTTTATGGCAGAAAGAATTGTTAATGGTGCAGTATATGAATGTTGAATACACTGAGATTAAAGCAAAGGCATTTTTTTTATTCTGTTGAGTTCTTACACTCTTAAGTTTTGTTCAGAGTCATTTTCATAAACAACAGTATAAGTTTGGAAAATTACATTTACAATAGAAAAGTCAGCAAACCCTATGTTAAAACAGTAAAATGACACCACTATACAAAAATGCTTTGTTATCTATTCGACCAGCTATGAGTGCCTCTAACCTGCAGATTTTCTTATTCCCTCAGCTCTCTGCTTGACTTGAGAGGCTAGAAGAGAATCACCATACTAACACTCTATACACTAAATAGGTTGATTTATCCTCAAGGTAATACTGTAACTTTTATGCATATAATGAAGGTGGTTTCTTGGTAGAAATTGGACAACAATGAAGCTTTAAAATTCTTAGCAATAAGAATTCTTTATTAAGAATTTCTTAATATCTTGATATAGTTCCATTGATTCATATTTCTAAAATATATTTCTAAAATCAAAATTGCAGACAGAGTGAGATTTCAGAAATAACAAAGGCTATTAGAAAATGTTATACTGTTATTTGTAAGAGATACAAACTATCAGATAATCAAGGAGAAAATGTTACTGGCAGCTTAATTATTCCAAGGCCTTACTTGAGGCTTGTATTGCTTATTCCCATACTTTAACCCTTTCAAGAAAGATGGTTTGCTTTGGTTTGGGTTTTTAAATTTATTTGTTTAATTTTCCATACTGCTACAGCTGATGTAGCTTTAATTTTAAATATTCTTCTATATTTTTTCATAAACAAAGTTTTTAAAGGGATTTTCACAACAAGTAAGGTCAGAAATGCTACCAGTTAGTTTTTCTGGCTCATGTTTTCAGAGCAATGACTTTAGATGTGTTTTATTTTAATTCCAGTAACTGGCTTCATGAGTTTTGATCATCAGGTGGATGCATGCTTCTGGCCACTCTTTTAATTAAATAATAAATATTTTCTAAAGACAGAAGGGCCCCAAGGAGAAAAATTGGAAAGAGGTCTTGAATTTGAATTCAAATATATTCATGCAATTGCTGTTATTTGCAACTTAACAAAAAAACTTGAAAACTCCTGCTGCTCAACTGGTAGGCAGTGCACTGAAGTCCTACTCTTGTGTCAAAGAGCAGAAGGCACACATTCCCTTCCAACTAACCAGGGCAACGTGGCAATAATTAAGCTTTGAACAAGATCCTGTAAAGTGGTCTGAAATCCCCATTATCATCTAGGGAAAACACAGCACACAAAGGGAAATTCCCCAAGCTGTTATATGACTGAGATGAGTCATTTCAGCAGTTTAATAAGTGCTTTTACTTCTTCCCATTCCTTACACTCACACTAAGAGATCTATGACTATTTAAACTGTAAAAGGGAATCATAGAATAGTTTAGTTTGGAAAAGACCTCTGAGATCATCAGGTCCCACCATTAACCCAGCACTGCCAAATCCACCACTAAACTGTGCCCCTAAGCACCACATCTACATAGATTAAATACCTATAGGAATGGTAATCTGCTTCCTGAGGCAGCGTGTTCCTGTGCTTGAAAACCCTTTCTATGAAAAATTTTTCCAATATCCAACCTAAACCTACACCAAATAATGTAAATCAGAGTCTTACAGCATGATTTCAAGGCATCTAGCATAACATGTTGCCAAGTTCTACAAAAGCCCTCTATTCACCACAAAAATAGAAACAGGTAATAGTAAAGAGTAATTGTCACAACATAGTGCTGGAGATTCATTCAAACACGAGTTTGAAAAACCAGCTGCATCTAAACCACATGTTATATTCTATTAAAGCAATTTGAATATTTTGCTTTTTGGGGGGACTCAGAAACAAAGTACTCCAATACTCCATCTGGCCTCCATCCTGAGAGAATGCCTATTACATCCAGGATGATATTTTGAAGCTTGAGTTTCTCTGTACCTTTTAGAATAATGCGTTCTTTGAGCACTGTATATTGCTTTTCACTAAAATGCAAATATCTTTTGGATTTTGAATAAATTCTGGATCTGAATAAATTTTGGATACTTTATTAGAAAACAAGATAACCAGATGATCAGGCTGCACATTTGGATGCATCTATCTAATATATTTTCCTTTCATTTGCCTTTTTTTTTATTCTTGTTTTGAGCTATTCTCCCACCTGTTTGGTTTTTTTTTTTCCCATCTTCATACCTAACTTAAGGTGCTTGGAAAATAGCAGAATAGGTACTGAATCCATGTCATGTAAAGACCATATGTAAATAAAAATTTATATAATTTTTATGTCAACCTTTATAAGTTCACATGTTGCTGTGTACACGCTTACAGGATGTGGTTATGAGGTTTCTATTAACCTCATGTAGTATCCAGGAATTCAGTATAATCTAGACAGTATTGCCTTTGATATTTGTAAAGAATACTTTAACTTACATAGAGCCTCCCACACTGGGATCTCCTTTTAAAACTGTGCTGCTCTGTTTAGAGTAATATTTACCAAAAATGCATGTATTTTAGAGAAAAATTATTCCATGCAACTTGAAGGCACATATTTTTTCTAGCTAAGATAAATCATGTTAAATCAATTAAAGCTTTATGAAAATAAAGTACAGGAAACCAAGCACCTTGTAGTTTATAGTCCCATAAACGAGGGCATAAGGTTTTCACAATAAAAGAATAGGAATGTAAACATGAGAGCACATTCTTAGTTCCCTTTCTTCTCTTCTCCCTTCAGAGATCACTGCTATTAGAGTTGGCTGAAACAGATTTTTTTAAGTAGTTGGGAGTGGCTTTTAAAAAAATTTTAAACCAAAATTCAGGGGGAAAAAAGCTAATAATTAAAAAAAAATCAATAGGATTAAATATGGCATTTTCTTTTCAATGCTTTTCTTCTTTTTCTACTCTAAAATATTTTTAATTAGAAAAATCTCAGTCATCTGCATACCTTCTATGCAAGCACATCTAGTAAAATCCATCTATTAATTTACTACAACTAACTGGTTTGACCAGGTCAAACTATTTAATGGCCTGGCTTATTCTCTCAGTATTGCTACATTTCTATGATCTAGATAGATATCTTCTTGCAATTCATCAGTATGGCAAAACCAAACTCTGAGATAACACTCACCATTGTATGTTTCAATACATAATAACATGCTAAAATCTTCTTTCTTGACCTCTTTTTTTGGTTGCACTTTCATTCTTTCCTTCTTATCATGATGACTAGGACCATACTTAAGTAACAAGTCTGGGGAAATTATCTACCTTGAATAATTGGCACCATGGATCATAGTCTTTTTAGAACTCCAAGAGCTGGAGGACAGGATTCATCTCACCTGGCATAAGCAGTTGGAAGTTAGGCACACAGTTGAGTTTCTCAGCAGGGTTGCCTCCATAGTCAGTGAGAGAAAGAAAAAAATCCAGATGAGGTTGCTTAGCAACTTGAATTTTCTTCAAATAACTATCTTAAAATGGGATGAATTTTCCTCTGGAGACCTCCTTCTCCTTCCACTGATTATCCATGAAATAACTTGAAGTGGCTGTCTAACTTCTGGACCAGTAAAAGAGGTGAAATTAATTCCATCTCAAGATCCAATTACAGCACAGAGTTCTGGTTGTGCTCCAAGGACTGTAGTAGAAGGAAACTTGAATATTGCCACACAGAAGGTGAAGAAGTTTATCTAAATAACTTTAAGTAAAAAGAATAAATATTTCCCAAGCTGATGAAGTACAAAAATGGCATGTGCTGAGAAGATTAAGCATTTTTGCATTGGTTTACATCCGTAAAAAGAGAGCAATATGAAGATGTCTGGTAATATTCTGCACAGACAGACTAAGATCATTGTTAATAGCCTTATTTATGAATGCACATTTATCCCAATTTAAAATGAATGAAAGCCAATTTATTCAATTTTGGTTTCATCCTTTATCTTGTCGTATCAAGGGGCAAAACATCATCTGACAGAGCTTTGTGTCATTTTAAAGGAAGGTACTGCTTCTGCTTTTTTCTGTGTTTGAAATCAGCTTCTTCTTCAATGTTAGAAGAAAACAACTCTCCTCCCACGATTTTCAGTAACTCTTCACGACTGTCATATGTCACACACTCTAAGCAAAGAATTTAGGCATCAAGCTTATGAAGAAATGACAGTTGAATGGTTAGCAGTTCATCTTGATCAATTTTTAAATGCGTATACAAAGCTCCTAAGGACTCTAGCTATGGAATTAAGGATGGAAATTTCATGTGGAGCTAAAGTACTTTCTAACTGTTCCTTAGCAAGTCACAAATATTGCATTATTTATTTTTATTTTCAGAAATTTTCACGGTGTCTGTAGCTCACAGGTGGCATTTACACTGCAGAGAACTTTACCTATGTCTCTTCTGAACCACAAGCATTTCTGTTGTTGCCCTGAAACAGTGAGGTAGGTGGTTAATTAGTCTGTGTGTGTGTTTGTGTACGCCTGAATGAGGCTGGGAGCAGTTTCAGATCAAAGTGTCTGATCTGAGATGAGGGCTTTGCTGTGGCCCATGAGAGACATGTTTCTGTAAAATGAAAGGGAGAGTGGTTTATGTCTGCCCATGTAAATGGCACAGTTTCTAAATGGTATTACAGTTCTTGGACACCATTGTAGATTCAGTCTTCTCTAAGCAGTGCACATGAATGTTCACTCTGTGCTGGAATGTATGCTCGTTTTGACTGGCCAGGAGAATTTAATACCTTTGTTAACATTTAGTCAGACCTACTTTTGTAATATTTGGAGGCAAGGAGGATTTTTTTTCTCTTTTTTTTAAGTGGAAATTGGATTCAAGTTATCCAAATCAAATTATTGCCTTAGCTCTGTTTCTTGTACCAAAAGAATATATAATTTCTTTATTTCACCTCTGCAGATTAAGCTAATTTGTTTCACAAGAACACTCTGGAAAATTGTATTGCTATTGAAATTAAGTGGATAATTACTGTAGAAAGGCCAAGAAATTTTCCATTCAATGTGATTTTTCAAATTTCTAGGAAATCAGAAGACTTATCCTCAACCAAAATAGTTTCAAAATATTTGCAGAATAAGACATAGGGAAATCTAGTTGAATCAGGTCAATCAAAACAATTAAAAATTTT
>VZRX01015813.1:72850-92412 GCA_013398075.1 Notiomystis cincta | reverse complement strand
GGATGGATGGATGGATGGAAGTCCTGCTCAGTTAAATTATATTGATGCAGCTCCTGATGGATGAAATTAATTCACCTTGCCACTTTGGACAGGGTTAAAAGACCAGTAGGGCAAGCAGTTGTATAAGATAACCAACATTATGCCCATCACTGCTCCTATGTGGATTCGCATGTGTTGGGGAACACTATTTTTGAAAAGAATTTCCAAGGGAGGTAACCTGAACAGGAATAAAAAGCAAAAAGGGTGTCACCCAGAGATCTTCATCATTTTTCCACTCTAGGGCAGTTCTTCCCCCTTGACTAACGTTGCTCCCAAACTGAGGGAGCACTCAGGGAAGGGATGGCACCAGTCTGCAAAATTTGGGAGGAAGGCCCCCCTGCCCTGTCCTTGCACACACCAAGAGATTTTTATGTCCCATTGAGGAAATACAGCAATGTTTGGAGAAGCCAAACATGGAGGCAAAGAGGAACCAGGGCTCTTTTAAAACACTTTGGCTAAAAAAAAAAATGTCCTATGCTGCTTTTTTGCTACGCTCAGCGGGGAGGGAGCAGCAGCCAATTGCATTATAGCACTGCTGATTACTTATGATTCCCTTCCTGTGAGGACAGGCCCTGATGTGTTTTTTTGATAACACTGGCTCCTTTAGAGCAATAACCCTGTTACAGTTTCCTGCCTAATCGGAGAGCAATTACTGTACTTCCAAAGGGAAAACATTGAAAAGAGCCTGGGTTGAGCTCGGAAGTGATAACAGGAACTTTTTCTTGCTAAGCCATGGTTAGACTTGAGCTCATTTGAGCATCCCTCATGGCAATATGTGACAAAAATCAAAGAGAAAGGAGAGGAGGCTGAGGTCTCTTCTTGTCTATCATGTTCCACTACAATCAGATCCCCTTGGGGATGGGAAGTGTTGGTGCCCATCAGTTGTGAGAGCACACAGAGTCTTTTCTGTCTAGGTCCCTACTCTGAATTTTCTATAGTTTAGGAGTGAACAGTGTTGCTATTACTGATTTCTGACCTGTGTTAATTGACCTGGTGGCCTTGGCCTGGTGGTCACTGGTGGCAGGTGACCACATCCAGGAAGAGAAGGCTGCACTGCCGTGGTTTGCAGAGGTGTTATTGCCTTTTAGCAAATTAATTTGCCAAATCTCTGCGGGAACAAAAACCAAAGTTTTAAGACATTGACAGGTTATTCCAGCAGAGTGATGTAGCCAAAGACAGTGTTTTGAAAAGGGACTGGCAAGTGAAATATTTTTGGGGGAAAAGTAGTTTCTGCTTGGACTGCTGGCATATTTCTGGTGCTCCAGTGCTTTCTTTAGGACACATGGCCTCAGGCATTTCCACCTAAGGCTGGGGCTGTGCTTTGGACCTCCTCTGTGGAGAAGTCCCTGGCTACAAAGGGTGTGTGCCTGTGGCAGAGAAGTGCTATCGCCCTGGAGTCTAGCAGGGAGAGGAAATGACTCAGTCATCAAAAGGCCCTCTTTCCTTAGGGAACTGTCCTTAATCAGTATTATCCTGTTACAATAATACCATTTCAGAAGGACTGGGATCCAGAGCACTTGCGTAGCCATGTAAACTGCTTCCTGTATTTGCCAAACAAAACAGCATTCAGCAATTAATAGAATTTAGCTATTAGTGCTATTAGTGCTGCCATGATAAAACAACAATCCTGGCTGTTCATCCTGCAAAACGTTTGGTGCAATCCCTCCCCCAGGAAAGGTTTTTTTCTTTTGGCTCTGTGTTACCTGCTGCTCTGGGAGAGAATAAATAAGAATAAACAAGATTTGTGGCATTTTGCTTGGCTGAAAGTGTCACAGCTATGGAAATTGTCCTCATTACCCTTGCAAGAGCTAATGCAAAGCTTCCTCCTGGGATGCCCTGATTAGTCATTGCTTTAGTATTAAGCTGGGATACTTTGTGCTGCTTGCCAGGGATCCTGTGCAATTTCTACCTTTTGGTGCTTGATAATAGGCAGCTCCCAAAATTGGCAGTGGAGGCGACGGGATGAAGTGGTGGGTCCTTGAGAGCTCGGGAAACAGAGCATTGCAGAGACTCCGCTTGCCGTAATTAACTCTGATTAGACACAGCCACAGTTGGGCAGCAGCTCAGCAACAAATGGCCCCTTTTGTTGTCCTTCGATTTGACAGGAGAGCAGCTCATGGCGTGACAAGGAAAGGCCACTTGTGACATGCTCTGCCCTCACCATCTCTGGCCATCAGTCACCACCACAGCTGAGCATGCAGGGCCTCAGGGCCAACTTCCATTCAATCCTAGAACAGAATCATTTGGCTGGGACGAGACCTTAAAGCATCCAGTTCCAGGGTAGAGACTCTCACTATCCCAGGTTGCTCCAAGTCCCTTCCAATCTGGCCTTGAACACATGGGGCAACCACACTATTCCTGAGCAACCTGTGCCAGGGCCTCCCCACCCTCACAGGAAAGAATTTCTTCCCAATATCCAATCTAAACTCACCCTCTCTCATTTTAAAAGCATTCCCCCTTCTCCCACCACTCCATAACCTTGCTCAAAGTCCCTCTCTGAAAACCATGAATGAAAAGCATTCTTGCATGAGTTAATTTGGATGTGGGAATTTTCAAATATGTAAAGGAATCTCTGCTGACATGTGAAAAACTTATCAAGGGAAACTCGAAAGCTGCCTCTTTTTTTTCCTGACGATGCACAAAAAAAAAAAATATATCACTCAGCGAGTGATTTGACAAAAAAAGAATCATTCAAGATGCCCAGTTACACAGGATGACTTCACCAATGTGGGCTTTACTCCTGAGAATGAATTAGCTGATAACCAAACAGACTCAGCATGGGCATTTCCACATGCTTTGCTTTGAAGCATTTGCAAATTCACAAGGATTAGAATAAGGATAGAACAGAGAACGAGAACGTGGCTCTTTGCTTTTCTTGGAAATGTGGGCTGCAAACTTTTAGCATCTGCCTCCACTGGTTTCTGGTTACTGGGAATGAAAAAAATTGAACACTGGGTCTTCTCATCGCAAGAATTTGTCAGAAAAAGACTTTCCTTGAAGTATCCTATATGCAAGATGTGAGCTGAACAAAAAACCCCCACCCCATCTCTGAATTCAAACTGCAGAGAAAAAAAGAGAGAGATGGTAACAACATACCTCATGTGAGACATGACTAATCACAAGAAATGACAAAAAGCAAAGCATTTTCATAGAACTGCCAGCGAGGGGGCAGAGCTCCTGTTGAGCCACTACCCTTTACTTGACTTCTAGTCAAAACTTCACAGAGGTTAAAATTCTTCTCTGCATTGGATAAGGTGGCTTGGGAAAGCAGCAATGGATTTTTGGGAGCATTTGGGACTCTGCCTAAATCACTGAAATTGAAGGGTTCGTTCCACAGGCTTTGTGCTAGAACATAAAACTGATTTTGGGAGAAAGGATTCTCTTTGAAGGACTCAGGAGATGTTAATTCAGCTCTTGGCTGTGCAAGAGGTTCCCATGGTGTTCTTGGGAAGACTGCCTGGAAGTTTTCCACTTGCACAGTCAAATGATACTGCTTCCTTCCTAGCACCTTCTGCCTGCCTCGTCCTTGGGAACTGTTTATGTAGCATCCAGCTCAGACCTGTGTTTGCACAGCATCCATCACACTGCAGTCTCAGCTGAGGTGGGTCACAAAGAAGGATACTGGAATTAATGATTTGGGAGGAAGGACATAAATTAGGAAATATTATTTATAAAATGAGCAGTTCAACCAGAAAAAAAATTACAATAGTTTGTGCTGCACTAAGACTCTTAATTTTAAATCCTTGAGTCACTTTTGGCTCACTTGCTCTGCTGGAGATAAAAAAATAAGAGACAAATCAAACTGAAAGAGGAGAGGTTTTGGTCAGTTGTTAGGAAGGAATTGTTCCCTGTGAGGGTGGGGAGGCCCTGGCACAGGCACAGGTTGCACAGAGCAGCTGTGGCTGCCCCACCCCTGGAAGTGTCCAAGACCAGGTTGGATGGAGCTTGGAGTAACCTGGGATAGTGGAAGATGACCTTGCCCATGACAGGGAGTGGAATGGCATGAGCTTTAAGGTCCCTTCCGACTCAGTGCAGCCTATGCTTCTGTAAACCTGTGTGGCACATCTCCCATTCCTAGGCTGAATTTCTGTATTACCCAAAGAATCTAAATCCTCAACCTCCTTCAGCCAGCTTTCTGAGTCAGTATTTAACAACAGCAGTACCAACAAGCCTGGGAGGTTGTTCCTAACAAGCAGGAAACACATTTTAAGTAAACAGTGAAATTTTGGGAGAGCTGTTTGAACAGATTCTCCTTCTTCATTAGAGTATCAGAAATAACATCCTTATTTCTGCGTCTCTCACCATTCTCCCCTAGTTAGTTTCACCAGCCTAATTGGGATAGGAGCCCTTTTTCCCCTCTGAATTTTGTATCCATGCATCCCATAGATACATAATGGTCCATAACAAATCCTGAGCAACAGGGATCTAAGTATGCTTAATGTCTGCAATCACCCAAGGCAGATTTGCTTTGTTTATTATGGCAACTGATCAGGAAAATCTTCTTTCAAGATAATAATGTTACTTCAGAAAGAGCAGAGGCACAATAAATCAAAAAACCTTGGCAATACAAAGGGAAAAAAAATAGTTGGCATGCTTGGTGTTCCGGTTTGGACAGGTATTTACCAAGAAAGGCGGGAGCCTCCCTTGAAATGAGAACTATAAACCTCCCTTCCCTCCGAATTAATAATATTTTGAAATCAAGGGGCTCTCAGGCAAAAGATAGGAAATAGGAATAACAGATCTTTACTAAGTACTGGTATGAGGTAAACAGGCAACAACTGTAACAGCGACAACAAACCAGAGCCAGAGAAACCACTGGCAGCCTGGGGTGGCGNTCGCAGCTACCCACGCGTCCTCCTCCGAAAAACCGAGAGCAGCAGCAGGGCCAGGGTGGGGCTCCAGAAGGCCGAGCCGGCGAGCGGGACCGGGCTGTGTCCCAGCCCCCACCAGCTCCACCCCCCGCGGGGTCTCTGTCCCCTCCTGAGGAACCCCCAGACAGGGAGGTGCCGCACCCACAGGCCCGCCTGGTCAAGCCATTGTCCTCCTTAAGTACCGGCTAATTAGCATTTTTAAGGAGGAAAAAATTTCTCTAAAAAACATAGTCACTTGGGTAAAAGATACAAGCCCAGGTGGGTAACTATTGCACTGAGCATGATACAAAGCCAGTCTTTCCTGGGAGCAAAATGGTGTTTGGCAGGACAGCAATAGAGGAAAAAAAATAATATTCTTCCAGCTTTATTGGCAAACATTACAAAGGGTCAGATCCATCATGCCTTTGTTAGACCATGTCCATGGAGACTTTCCTTGACAGAAAGGAAAGAAAAAAATAGAGGAAGAAAAGAGGAAGAAAACACAGTTAGCAGCCAGCACTAAGGGATTCTTGTCAGGTTCCCCCAAATTACTTGGAAAATATCTTTCCTTCAATTCTAGACATGTCCCTGGGTATTAAACATCTACTCAATTGTAAAAATACTTGAAAGATTACTGGGAGATAAAACTGCGAATAAAATAAAAGGTTTTCCAGTGCAGCCTGATGACGTGTACATGTATCCAGTAAAACAGATCCCCTCCCCATAGTCTGTGACACAGCAGGGATGGGACTCAGGTGAAATCTGTCACCTGGACCACGTTCCAACTCCTCCCTTGTTCCCTTAGTTTCTTCATACATCTATAATCATCCATGATTTTATGATATACCATCACAGCAGTGTGCAGAGGCTTCAGCTCTCAGGTGTTCACTTATCATACCAGCCACACCATAAAAACCTGCTGCTGGCCTAAAACATTTGCAGATGAAAACCTTGTCCTATAAAACTCTCAAAAACATGTAAAAATTTGGGTGGAACTCAATAGGACTGCGTAAAATCTCTTGGATATTTATGTGCCTGAGTGGTTCCAGGTCAGCAGCACATCAATAAGCAGATCAGTTTCTCTAATCAAAACTGGCATTTAAGAGAATTTCCATGGTGGGATATTTAAGAAAGGTAAAATACATGTTGTGGATTTGCACAGAGGGACTGGGCCATGTCACTGGAAATATGGGATGGCTACTTGCCCACCAGCCATTCTGACTGGACCCCGAAGTCTGTGGGTACTTGGGATGGTGGGGGCTTCCAGAGGATGGCTGTTTGTTGTTCCCACTGGATCCCAGCTGTGGGAAGCTGGGAGGAAATCAGCTCTGTGTATGATATTCCCTTGAGATCCTTCCTCAGAGGGTAAAAAGCTTTTGAAGAGGGATGGTGGGAGGATAAAAAGATATTTCTGGCACATCCCTGGCTGCTGAAGAAAACTGCTGGAAGGGAAGCTGGTCTCCTGAAGATGTACCAACAGAAATCCCTGGAAATGAGAAATTCTGTTGGCCCAGACCCACCGCCCCCACTGAGGCCATCCCTTTCTGCCTGCTCAGTGCTGGAGGTCTGAGCTGCCCAAACGTGCTGCAGAACTGTGCCCTGGGCGGCCACTCCCTATGTCCCTGAAGGAGCTGATAAAGCCATTTAACAACAGCGCTGGAAATGCAGGGGAGAAACAGAGCCAGCGCAGCCCGGGCAGATGCTGCCGATGCTCCTCTGCAGTGAGGTGATAATGAGGGCACGGCTATCCCTCCTCCTACACATCCCGGCCCGTCGGAGCAGGAGGAAAGGGAAAGGCTGTGTGGTCAGGGGCGAGACCACCGCCCCTGAGCCGCCCTTATCGGCCTCTCCAGAGGCACAAACATCCCTTTCACAGGGGCGTGTTAAAACAACCTTCAAAGTGATAGCAACGGAACCAACCGAGAAATGGCCTGTGAAAAGGCCTAAAACCAAAAACTTCAGGGCTGCTTTTTTTATTTCCTGCTCCCTTTTTTTTTCTCTAAAACCATCCTGAAGGCATCTCTGAGGGTATCTCTGTTTTTTTGAGGAAGGACCCTCCTGTACTCCCTCAGATCACATATCACATTATATATCACATGTATTTCACACTGACGGGAGAAAAGGGAAGTGTACAAAATGTCCTGAGCTCTGGAAAACCCAAATCCTTGTTTAGCAAATGCTGATCACATCCACCTTAGTGCTGTGGGAGCTGCAGGAGCTCAGAGTTCACCCAAGGCATACACAGATATAATAAATTAGGGGTTCACAGGGGAGAGAGCTCTAAAAAGGAAAATATGGGTGGGGGAAGACAAGAGGGCAATAAAAATGAAAGGCTGTAAAGGGACACAGTGGAGAGAAATGCTAAGGAATGAGATGCTATAATTAATTGAAGTCCAAAATGTGGCTGGAACACAAAGAAGCCACATGGTTTGCTGTTATAGGAGTAATGGAGTGCATCTGCTTTTGTCATCAACCCTGCTTAGAGGAATAATAAACAGAAGGACTTTAAAACTCAAGTTCTAAATATCTAATATATCTATCAATTAAAAATTAGTGCTAATGGGGTATTTTTGCCCATAAAAGATGCGTGACAATGCCAATGGGTGGGTTTAGTTTGGATATTGGGCAGAAATTCTTCTCTGTGAGATCGTGTCACAGGTTGCCCAGAGAAGCTGTGGATCCCTGGAAGTGTTCAAAGCCAGGCTGGATGGGTCTTGGAGCAACCTGGGATAGTGGAAGGTGTCCCTGCCCATGGCAGGGGCTGGAATGGCATGAGCTTTAAGGTCCCTTCCAACCCAAGCCCTTCTGTGATTCTGTGATTTTGAGATTTTGTGTGGTTGTATATTAAACATGAAGGATCAGACCCAGCACATCTTTGTGTGTGAAAGATTCCACAACACTTTGCAAGAACAGACTTGTCAGGTTGTGAGGCAGTGCTGAATCCATATTTAACCGGTATCATAAGAACACCAGAGCAGTGAATCAGTTAAAAATGGGAAAGGCTGCAGAACATGTACAAAAATAACACCACTACAAACAGTTCTGGGAGTGAGAGACTCACGGGTGCCTGGCTGAAGGCAATCCTTGCCTCAGTCCTGGCAAAAGGTGACTCTGCTGATCAAAATAATTATGGAGGTAAAAGTTTATTGTCAGTACAGAGAAAAAAAACTCTGTAAAATCGTAGCCAGAAGATCAGAGCTGGTTCTAGAGGGAGCAGTGAGAGAAAAGTAGCATGGCTTCAGCTCAGGATGAAATTGCATCAATCAGATATGCAGATTTTTACAGTTTATGTGGGGAAAAAATGAGGAAGAATGGGGTTTAAAAATGCTTGTTATTTTCCTTGATGCTATAAAGGCATTTCATTTGGACGGAGCCATTAGAGAACGCAGCAAAAGCAATACAGCAATTCAGACAAGCACATTGGGAGGACAAATGTTGGGAACTCCTGCAGTGCTGCAGGAGTTGGGGAAAATTAAGCAACTGGTTCAATCCAAGCCTGGTACGAAACAAAGAACTAGGAATGTTCCAGCATTTCCGTCGTGCACTTCCAATGGACATTAGAGTGGTAAATGAGTGGGAGCATGTGACAGTGGAAGATCTAAACTTCGCCTTATGCAAATGGCACTGCAGAATTGCCAGATAAATGAGGTACCGTTGGTTCTCCTTGCTAACTGGCAAAATTGCTGCAGTCATCTTGAGGTTTAAAATCTGTTGGGAAGAGAAAGTGTTTCTGCCTTGGAAAGAACAGGGATTTTTGTATAAATATGCCCAGGGAGTTTAATTGGTACTAAGGAAAAGGAGGAAAAAAGTACAAAGATTTGCTTAGCCAAGAGCTTAAAACATGAAAGCATCAATGTGCTGAAAGGGAGCACTAACACTCTGTAAGCTCTTATTAAATACATACTGTACACATCCATTTTATCTTTAAGGGACCTGGATGAGGGAATACCAAAGACATTCCTGCACCCACACAGGGCTGAATGGAACCCCAGCCCCATGGCTGGACCTTCCTGATGGGAATAGCACTGCCAGGAATTTGTCAAAGCTCTAGACAAGGGCGTTATACAACTCCTGTGCCTGCAGGAAAAAAAAAGAAGAACCAGGAAAGAAGACAGATTAAAGTCTCTGCCTTGGCCAAATTCCAACTCAATTAATTACAATCCTCCTTTTAAAATTCCCCCTGAAGTTTCAGCTGGATAATACATCCTTCCATGCGTGCTCTGTGAGGCTCGAGAAGGCAGAGCCCACTACAGAGCCACTGATGGATACCATGGGTGCTGCACAGAGCCCTGGTGTTGGGTCAGGATCGGAGAGGCCCTGGCACCCTGGAAAATGGGAAGTGCTCAACAGACCGAAGGTGATGAAACCATAAAAAACCAGCAGCAGTCAGTTTGCTGTAAATCTTCTGGCCGGGCAATTTATTTTTTTGGTAAATGTGCTCATGAAACCTCGCTTCTGCCTCCTAGTGGGGAAAAGACAGGAGAGCAGTGCGGGAGAGAGACTGCCTGAAGGGAAAATTAACTTTGGATTCCTCATCATTATTAACAAGACTCCAGCAGAAATCTTGTATTTTTTTACTTGTAACCATGCCTGTTCGCTTCTCACCCTGACTCCATGGATTACAAGGGTACAAACCCCCTTGGAAACTGCAATCCGAAGAGGAAGAACAAAGTGCAGCACCTGGCAGCAGTCACAGCACTGAAGGGCTCCATGGATTTTTCAATTTTCTGTGGAGGTCCCAGTTGTAATCTTAGGATCATGGAATGGTTTGCGTTGAAGGGATCTTAAAGAACATCTTGTCCCAGCTCCCTGCCCTGGGCAGGGTCCCCTCCCACTATCCCAGGTTGCTCCAAGCCCTGTCCAACCTGGCCTTGGATGCTTCCAGGGACGGGGCAGCCACAGCTTCTCTGGGCATGCTGCTCCAGTTGTAGCCAAAACTCATAATAGGATGATGAATTTTACAAATAATGCAAAAGTTTTATCAGCACTGTATTAATAAAATGGCAGTGCTTACTCATCCTCGAAATATGCAATCCAGACCTTCTTCTAATAAAACTGAAACAAAAACTTCATTTTCCAGGGCAAACACTTCCAAGGTTATTTTCTCTCCTNCAGACCGAAGGTGATGAAACCATAAAAAACCAGCAGCAGTCAGTTTGCTGTAAATCTTCTGGCCGGGCAATTTATTTTTTTGGTAAATGTGCTCATGAAACCTCGCTTCTGCCTCCTAGTGGGGAAAAGACAGGAGAGCAGTGCGGGAGAGAGACTGCCTGAAGGGAAAATTAACTTTGGATTCCTCATCATTATTAACAAGACTCCAGCAGAAATCTTGTATTTTTTTACTTGTAACCATGCCTGTTCGCTTCTCACCCTGACTCCATGGATTACAAGGGTACAAACCCCCTTGGAAACTGCAATCCGAAGAGGAAGAACAAAGTGCAGCACCTGGCAGCAGTCACAGCACTGAAGGGCTCCATGGATTTTTCAATTTTCTGTGGAGGTCCCAGTTGTAATCTTAGGATCATGGAATGGTTTGCGTTGAAGGGATCTTAAAGAACATCTTGTCCCAGCTCCCTGCCCTGGGCAGGGTCCCCTCCCACTATCCCAGGTTGCTCCAAGCCCTGTCCAACCTGGCCTTGGATGCTTCCAGGGACGGGGCAGCCACAGCTTCTCTGGGCATGCTGCTCCAGTTGTAGCCAAAACTCATAATAGGATGATGAATTTTACAAATAATGCAAAAGTTTTATCAGCACTGTATTAATAAAATGGCAGTGCTTACTCATCCTCGAAATATGCAATCCAGACCTTCTTCTAATAAAACTGAAACAAAAACTTCATTTTCCAGGGCAAACACTTCCAAGGTTATTTTCTCTCCTAACAGCTGTCCCTGATGTGATGTTGACCACAAGGGATGAATACACGTGCTGAGAATAATCGGGGAAAAAGGTCAAATAATCGAGGATTGCCTCCTTTCCTTCACCACGCTCTTCCACACCAGCAGTAGCCAGAACTGAGATGTCTCTCTATTCCTCCTTCGAACCACCGTGACTGTCCCCTGTGCCTGAGATAAATCCCGGAGCTCAAGGGATGAGCTGAAAATGGAGCTTTAAAGCAGTTCTTGAACGCTCTCTAGTGGTTAAAGAGGAACTACTGCTAATGGCACCTTCCATCACCTTCTCAATTTTAATTAATAAATCACTCGCAGTGACTCATGCCTCTCAGAGATAAAAAGATTTTTAAATTAAGGTTATAATTGTTGTAATTATAATAAGAGTTTATTACTATTTATTCTTAGGCACTGGAATTATGTTTTTCACTATGCAATAGTTTTCACTATTCACTATAGTTTTCACTATTTCACTGCGCAGAATTTAATATCACTCCTGTGCATCAAAGTAACATTTATCTTTTTGACCAACCAACAGTTTTCATCCCAGCTGTGTGATCGTTCACTGAAAATTCATCTTATCCACAAATATGAGTATTTTCCTGCCTATTTGCCCACCTATTTCAGGACTCCTGATTTCCAGAGTGGCCACACAAGGTCCTTGCTGAAGCCCTGAATGTATGTTACAAAAAAAATGCGGTGTTTCCATTTCACAGCAGAAAACAAAGTTGGGAAAGAACTGGGTGACCCAGTTATGGCAATCTGACAGCTCCCAGACCAAAAGACAGATTAAAGCAAGGAGCATGCCACAGAAAGTGATGACAAAATCCTGGTGTTGGGTTGGAATAATTAATATATCACAGGGCCATGTCCACGGGAATATTTGCATGGAGCATTATTTACATACCTTTTCACAGTTTAATTGCAACCCATCCAGCAAAAACAAACACCCTGCTTCACAGACACACCACATTATTTGAATGTTTTCTTTTATTTTTGTCTGCTATCCATTTCTCTTAAGACTGTGCCTTCTTGTTTGCCTGCCTTTCTACTCATGGCTGCTTCCTTCATCATCATCAGTTTAAACACCAGGCTGCTTTCCAAGTAAACTGAAACAATTTGGGAAATTGCTCCAGTAACAATCCTGCACAAAAAATCCTGGGCCTGTAAGGATTGTATCCCCAATATTTATTCCAAATCCCACATTTTTCAGCTCTTTAGGTCTACCAAGCCCTCCTGTCTGCAAACAGATGTGGGGACATAAAGATCAGTGGTAGCTCTGTGAGCAGCGGATGCAAAGCAGCTCCCATACTTCATGTTTGCCAGGAAAACTTTCTGTTAGCCAGTAAATTGTACTCCCTGCTAACTTTTCATGACATTTCTCAGCCTGACAACAATTTCTCGCTTATTAAGTCATTAAAATATGGTGTCATTAATTTTACTTTCTAAGTAGATAATTGTTCTGCCATTCTAATTCTCAGAGTGTAATGTGTTATTATTGCAATATGTTGGTTACTAATGTCAGTGAATCAAAATTACACTTTGCTTTGGGTTTGTTGTATGTTTGGGTTTTTTTAAACTTGAAATCTTTCATTGTTCCTCAGCAAGGTGTGCTCCAGTTTCCTCAGGGAGAGCTGTTCCCAAATTTCTCACTTCCTCTGCTGCAGTAGGGTCTTTCCCTGTGTGTTTGCAGATGCCTGGTGAATAATTCTAGAATTCCTGAAACACATTTATGATTCATTCATCACTGGGGCGCTGGGGAGTAGAATTGCCCAGTGGACTTGAAGAGTTTGGACTTCAAGTAAAAAAACTGTTGAAGCACAGGCAAAAATTAGGAATAAATCTTACTTTATGTAGGTGATCTTCTTACCTGTTTTCACATTATTTTTATGGCTTGGGGGGTTGTGCTTTGATGGCCTTTGTTTGGTCTGTTTGGGGCTTTTTTCATGCAGGAGCATTTGCAATTCTTTGATGGAAGTTTTAGTGGAAGAATTCTTTAGTTTAGCTTCCCTGGGATGGATATGGCTTTGAGGAACACACAAATATGCTTCCTCTGAGAGTGCTGAGCACACAGGAAGAAAAAGGGCTGCAGTGCCAGTGGGCACTCCTGGAGACAGCACACTTGGAAAGGCAGCTGTCACACCAACAGATTTGGAAATATTTGTTTAAAGCAACCATTAATTGTCCTTTAGCATTGGGCCAGAGATCAGTCTCTCTCAAAATAGCCCAGCTGAGCCTCAAGTGCTGACTGGAGTGTGAGAATCGTTAGCCCTCCTCTTGCTCTTCTCTGGGCTGGAGGTCTTTTACTCTACATTTCTGCATTCCTCATGCCAGTATTTATTGAGATGTAATTCTGTTCACTGTGAGGAAAGGACATCTCTGTTATCACTTTATCTGCTAAACCGGCAGATAGGTATATTCTACCATCTGACAGATAGACAGAAAAGTACTCAAATATATTGAATAGATTATGAACCTTAAAATATACCTGACTTACAGGAGAAATCCTCAGAATCTCCAAAAGACAGGAGATTTGTGTTTAAATATGATAGAAAGAAAAAGGTAAAACATCGTGTGATTTTCTTCTCTTTTGCTCCATGGTCATGATATAAAAAGTGCACAGTGGAACTGGAAAGAACAACCTGTACCTGCCCCTTGTTAAGGGTTGTTTACTTCCAGCTCTTTCAGCCATACTCGCTAAGAACACTCCTATTCTTCACACAAGAATATTTTGTAGAAGAGGTTTTAAGTATTTCCTGTCCTTCTGACCTGGCAAACAGACATTGGGTTAAGAAATGTAAATTATATAATACAGCCTGAGCTAAGCAGGTGTCTTGGGGTGATTCTGTGACAATCCTGTATTCCCTATTGCCTGCTGGAAGTTTTTTGTACCTTTAAACTGCAGCCGGGAGGACTCTTCACAGCGGCTCACTTGACCTTACAGCCAGAATGTTTACAGATTTTTACCCGGCTAGAGACTTTTTTTCCTCTGCTAGTAGCAGAGGAGGGGGGGTTTGCTCTCAACCTTTCAGCTTTTGGCTGGAGAGGGACTGAGATCTGTCTCAGTGGCTCCTATTCCTTTTTGGACTGTTTTTGTCTCGTTTCTTCATCTGAGACCAGCTCACCATCTCCAGGATGCTTGGTTGGGACTTTGCACCCCTCGACCCGGTGGGGCCCATCTCTGCTTAGGCCTCGGGCCTAGAAGATATGTGAGAGAACTGTGGGAAACCCACCAACCTCCACCTCTGGGACAGGAGAGGGTTTAGTGTCCTTTTCTGCCCTGTGCCTGCGGGAGGGGGGGACTCTCTTTGTTAAATAAATAGCGTTTTTTTCACTTTCATTTGAGAAATTCTTTTCCTGAACCCATGGGAGAGGGGCTGCCAGGACCTGCTTGCCTGGCAGACAGGAGAGAGAGAGAGAGATGCCCTTTTCGGGTTGTTTCCTCCTGGATTTGTGTCCAAACCAGCACAGCAGGTCAGTACAAACAAGCACAGGACTCAAACTGCAGAGAGTCCTTACCTCAGCTGGGAGAAATTTTGCTATTTGAAAGCTCTTAATAAGACTTTTTCAACTGTGAAACAAAATTAAAGCAACAAGTTGGTGTGGGCACCTAAAAATTAAGCTGTGTATGCGGGTCTTCCTAAATTAAACTAGAGATGCCCAACCTTTGTTCATTAAACATCCCAAGTGATTGGGAAATAAAAGAGTTAACAGGCAACATGAATTTGTTGCAACCAAACTGTGCCAGGCTACTTCATCTCCTTCCACAGATGGACAGAGGAGAAGCAGAGGAAAATCAGAGGAAAATCTCCTGATTTTAATAAGGTTTTGAATACTCTCTCACACAACTCAGAAGCAGCCTGAGAAATCATGGCCCAAAGGAAAACAACAATAAAGTGGGTGCAAAGCCAGTCTATGTAAAGAATAATTTCCAGTGATTCCCTGTCAAAAGGAAAGGAGGTATAGAGCGAGGAACTTGTCCTCTATCAGCATTATGGATTCCCTGAAATAGCCAGTCATCCTTCACCTTAAATTACTTCCAATTTTACTTCTTCTTTACCTTTCTTATGTATGTGATGTGCAGGAAGATTCTGATGTGCCCCTTGGAGAGTGTAAGGTTTGATTGGTAAGTTTCAGGTGTTGTGAGCATGAATAAATTATGAATATAATTAGTAAAACCCATTGTTTTTCTAATGATTGTGCCTGACCAAATCAGCTGAAGAGATGAAGGGCTCAGGAACAAATATCCTGGAGGGGAGTAAGAGGGCAGGCAGTGGATCTGCTCATTTGTCAAGAGCTATTTGGACTCCTCCATTCATAGAAAGAGCCACAGAAACAAAAAGAAAATGTTTCTATTCATAGAATTAATGGTAAAAAGTTGGTATTAGGCATACCAAGAGCCCCATGTTACATATTCATTCTACAGTAAAACCTGGACTTTGGCAGTATGTTTGCCTTTCAACTATTGATTTTCATGCTACATTTCAGCACTGGGTTGAATACCCTTTCAGTAAGAGCCATTTTTTCACTCCACAGTTACACAGCACATCTCTTTGATAAAAAAAAAGTAATATTTTCTGAGGTGATTATAAGTTTGGGATGACAAACCCTGTAGATGTTCTCCAGAATTAAAAGATCTAAGACACTCAGACTGTTATAAGTCTAGATTTGACTTACAGCCTCATGATACTCTCCTTTAAATGGCTGTGATACACTAAAGTAGCTGAAAAAAAACCCAAAATTGGACAGAAGATTATTTAAGAAGATGCTTTGGTTGAGACTGCAGCATTTGTCACAACACCACCCAGTATTTTCCTTAGCAGCAAGGAAATAAAGACAGAACTACTTTATCTAATTTACAAATACAAAAAGATGACTGAAAGAGTAAATTAGAGGGAGGACAGGCATAAACATCCTGAAGAGTGTGGTGAGCTGGGCCCATCCAAATTAGCTAAGTCAGGCAAATATAAAGCCCTAGGCAGTTCTGAGCTGCTTTTCAGAGCTCCTTTGGCACATATGGCCAACCTCCTCCCTTCCTGTGCCAGGGCTTTGTCCATAAACTAAGGCTTGATCTGCTTTACATAAACTTTATGGAGCAAAGGAGTGTCCCAGCTCGGTTCTGCAGCTGGAGACTTGAATAAACAATTGCTTCTTGAAAGGCTCGAAGAAGTTAAACAGGAATACCTTTTGTAGTGATTTCCCATCAACACCTGTGTAGGGAAATCTATCATTTAGCAGCATTTAATCAATTTTTTGCTGCATTGGATTGGAATTATACTAGTTGTGACTAATACCATTAGACTTCATTTAATCTTTGAACTCAAATACCTTCTTATGTTTTTTCTGACTTTTCTCCCAAAACATCAATGTTTAACATTTCTGATAAAAACCTTGTATTTTAATCTTATTCAGATGAAAAACATACACTGATCTTTCAATCCTTATTCTGAGAAGTTTATTTTGTCTGGGTCTCATTTTATTATGAAAGTTAGTCAGGCTGTGGGCTTACATAGAATGGAAATTTCCCTCCTTTGAGCAACTTCCTGTGGGAAACAGAAACCTAAATAAAAACAAAGACATACCTTTCTTCTAAATCAGCCTGATAAGCAGGATGAACCCTAGCTTTTGAAATGTGCAGACTGGGGCCCCCTCAAAACTTAACAACTATAATCCCTGTGTAACAAATCTGGGAACTGGAAACAGAGGCTGGTCCTTCCCATTTTCTGCGCTCCAGAGGTAGAATGGGATCTGCTTTTTAGCTTAAACTGTGCTTATCTCTAGAACACGATAGAACACTGGCAATCCTGAAATCCCATAACATTCCATGAGCTCAGGCAGGGAACTACTTGATGAATAGACCCATGATAATGTGCAGGAAGGAAATTTCATTTTCATCTTATGGAACCTATTAAAAAAAAAAAAAAACCAACCCAAACAACCCAGCACAGAAAAAAGTGGAAATTATTAATTATGTTAATTTCTTTATACCGTTCAGGATAACTCTGAGTATGACCAGGGAGTAGATGTGGCAATTAAGGACAGAGCACTGCATGGGTCAGAGTTCCTGGTTTGAGGAAGTAGGGAACAGATCAGCAGCTGTAGAACCAGTTGCTGCTTTGGGTAAGTGGGGAACTAGAAGATGGAAGGACACAGGGATGGGATGCCAGGTTCAGGGACATGGGAGCACATCTTCATTTGTGTGCTTTGATTACCTGCACAGGAATGGTCAGAGCCTGGCACAGCTGCAGGGAGACACAGCTCATCCTTGGAGCTCTCAAGCAGCTAACCTGAGACATCGCTTTTGCTTGGAAATAGCTTTTAGGACATTGCAGGGGGAAAAAAAAGCTGTAATTTTTCCTTTTTTCTTTTTAACTAGGGGAAAGGACAAGAGCGTAGAGGACTAGTAGTACTTCCCTGCAGGATTTTTCCCAGAGGGAGTGGCAAGGCTTGGCTTGGTCAAAAGTCCCCGAGCAAAGGGGAGTAAAGTGGGCAGGAAGAAATCTGAAATGGGAAGGGTCGGGAATGTGATTTCCCTCATCTTGAGCAATTCTGTGTTCTAAAAGTTCACATCTGTGGAAGTGCTTCTGCTGGGAGGACTTTGTCTCCTTTCGAGCTTTCCTCCGGTGACTGAACAAATGTGACTCCAAAACCAGCAGCTCCGGAGCTGACCTTCATTTACAAAGCTCTCAAATATGAAATGCAGGGATACTTATCTCTAAGAAATGGAAATGCTGAGACTCACATGCTAATTACAAGCTTAGCATGCTGGAAGTTGCCAGGAGGGAGTTTACCCACAGCTCAGCAACACTTCCTCCAAGCAAAGGTCTCAATGGTTATTGATGCTTGGGAATTCTGTGGGGTTCTCCTCCACCAGGTGTCGATGATTGATATTGTTGGCACAGAAGGATGAGGAATTTGTGGACACTGTTTCTACAGGAATGGTGGGAAAGAGGTAAATTAATAATTCACAGCAAGACCTGCCTGAAATTATGAGCACGTTAAGTACGAAGAGATTTCAGGAGCTGAGATCGACTGCTCTCAAGAGCAGTGTTTTAACTCCCTTTATTTTTGAGGCCAGGAACATTTGCTACTTCGTGCTTTGCTCTTTCATGAAGAATAAACATCTCCCGTTGATCAGAGCTTTATTGATCCATCACATATTCTTAATTTATTGTCCCTGTTTCTCCCACTTTTCTGTTATTGTGGATTTTATTTTTAGCTCTTCAGCAAGACAGGTTTTGAGTACAAACTCTACCAGAAATTGGCTGAAAAAATTGCCTAAGCTGTGCCCAGAACTTAGGGAGAATTGCAATGGCAATGTGAGGAAAAAGGAGAAGTGAATAGGAATGGATGACACAATTACATACTATTTTAAACCATTGTATTTTGTGGTCAAAAAGCCTCAAGTGCTTCACATGTTGACAGAAAAATTGCACTTTGCTTGGGGAAAAAAATGCCATTTCAACCCCCGAGTATGGGGCTTGGAGAAGTAAATCCACAGAAATTAAATCTTGTAAATAAAATGGACTTAACAAAATACAATGGTATTACCAAAATCTTTTTGGTGAACAGTGAAAAGGACTTTCAATATTTGAAGATTTTGCTTTATACTTCATTTATTCAACTGAAATAATTGGGATAGGTGATTTATTACATGTCCTATAACCTGTTATGCAAAACGAGGTGATTTGTAAAGCAAATATCTAATACAAAATGAAAAAGCATTGAGCTTCTCCAGAAAATGCAGAAATACAGACGAAGCAGAAGCCTAAGGAGAAATATTTACAGATGGAATGGAGGAAAACAATCTGACCATCAAGAAACCAGTTTCTTTCTGGATTATCGACTTGAATTAACTCCCGAGGAGCAAGAACCAGGATGGAAACAAAGGCAAGGTATTTGGTGAGGAAGGGCCACCAGACATCTCCCTTTTGGTGATGGGGAACCATCAGGTTGGCCTAGCTGTTCAAAGGAGTTAGGCTTTTTCCTTCTTTTCAATGCCACTGATTGTGTGGATCCACAAACAGAGATCGAAAGAAAAAAAGCACTTTAAAAAACAATGGTGCAAATACAATCTTAAATTGCTTTTTATAACCAAACTTTCCAAGGCCCATGTGCAAATACAGTGAACTGGATTTTCAGGGATTTAAATTCCCAATGTCTTCGACCCATTAATTCCAGGAGGACAACTCAATACCAAATCCTTTCCCATTTAGCTCCCAGCCTGCTGAAGGCAGTGGCATTTCACTTTCCAGCTGTGCCCCACTAAGCAGGTGGAGTATTCATCCTAAAATTTCCTTTGCCTCACACAAACTCCATTGTTATGTCAGTGCAATGTCTCTAAATTAATATTGAAATAATTGCTAGCATAGAAGTAAAGGTTTACTGAGTGGTGGCAGCTTTTTGTGACTGAAACTTGTAGGACTAAAATCAAACACGTTACGTGGGGATTGTATCTGGAAACACAAATCCCACTCTGAAAGACAAATGAAGCAGCTGTTCCCGGCGACTGAACTGTGGTTTTTAGGGCACAATTACAGCCGTGCTGCGCTTCCACGGTTTAGGGACTCGCCCCAGGGCATGGAAAACGTGTTTTAGAACCACATTTGTACCGGGGAAAGGAGCCGGGAAGGCAGGAGGGGCTCCGCGGGACACCCCACTATTGTGTCTAGCGCTGAGCCGCCTGCCGCGCGCCTGAAGGACCCGCCGCGGCGCGCCTCCTCCACCCGGGAAGTGCAGCAGCTGCCGCCGCGGGCTCAGGCGTTCTCTGCCGGCACCCGCAGGCC
>VZRX01015813.1:45659-72725 GCA_013398075.1 Notiomystis cincta | reverse complement strand
GCGTGCGCGCTCCCGCGCGTCCCCGCCGCCCGCGTTCCCCGCCGTGACGCGCCCGCCGCTCTCTGCGCTCTCTTGTCTGTCTCCCGCCCGCCCTCCTTCCTTCACAGAGATGCCCTCGGCTACCAACAGCTCCATGGCGAGCAGCAGCACCGGCAAAGCGGGACCGGGCAGCGAGGCTGCCCCGGCGGCGGCGGCCCCGCAGGCGGCGGCGGGTGTGAACATCACTACAGTGCAGACCGAGGCCATGAAGCAGATCCTGGGGGTGATCGATAAGAAGCTGCGCAACCTGGAGAAGAAGAAGGTGATCTCCGTGTCCCTTCAGACCCCCAGCCAACCCCGGGTGCCCACCCGCCTTTTTCCCCGCCTTCGGGCTGCCCCTGCCCCCGAGCCGGTCCGGCCTGTTTCCCTTCTGCTCCCTTGTGCCGGGCCCTCCGCTGAGCCCTCTTGGGTTGTTCCCGGCGTGGCCCCCAGAGGCCGCCCGTTGGAAGGTTCCAGAAGGGCGAGCGCCGCTCCCCCGGCCTTGTCCCCTTACCCTCCTGGGGTCCCCCATCCCCGGCCGCCGTCCCGTCGCCCCGGGATCCGGCTCGGTTTCCCCCGGCCCGCGGAGTAGAGCCTGGAGGGGTCGCAGCTGCCGCCATCCCCCTTCGGCCCCGCTGCCCGGAGCCCCCTCGGTGGCGCCGCTCCCTTCCCCCTCCTTCCGTCTTTTGTTCCCCGCGGCGGGGCCTTTCCCAGCCGCACCATCCCGGGGATCCGCTTTCTACATCCCCGCCCTATGCGGTGGCCGGAGCGTGCCCGGTGCCTGTACCCGGTGGAGCGGGCGGGCAGAGGCTGCGGTGCCCCCGGTGCCGGGCACATGGACGCGGAGCTGTAACATGGCGGCGGCCCGGCCTCCCCGGCGGAGCTCATTGTGCCGCCCGCACAAAGCCAGGGCCACCTCACCCCGCCCCAGTGTCACCGCTCGCTTTCCATCGCCCTAAGCTCAACTCTTTGGGAACCTGAGCCCAGCTGGAAGCGGCCTTTCAGGGGTTATATTTAGAAAGAGCAACTTCTAAATTCGTGGTGCTCGAACGGTTCGAGTTATGGCACAAGAGGAGAAGGCTGTCGTGGTTACTCGCGGCGTGTTTTGTACCCGCTCAGTGGTGGCAGATTAAATGAGCTTCGTAGGGCTTTACAGCCTACAGAGCATGAGGCATCCATCAGAAAAAGAACTAATACATAACCTCAAGACTTGCCTCAAAACACCATATTGCCAAGCTAAAATTAGGGATTACTGAAAAATAATTTTATATTTGTGCCAGAGCCCTAAATATGTTTTTATTTTGAAAAGTGAATAAGCACAATAACTGTTCTATTAGTATTTTTACTGGCATTTTTGATCGTATTCATAGAATCCTGTATTGTATAAGATGGAAATATTACCAGTAAATTAGACTGTACGGGTGGGTTGTAAATGAAAGAAGCTGTGCTTTACCTATAAATAATACATTGTGTATCAATAATACACTGTATAGAAACACTGTGTACAGTGTAGCTTCCCACATAAAAACTGGGTGTGGGATTTTCCTGGTTTTTAAAAATGATGTGGCAAAAGGCAGCAATCCAGGGCCTTTTAGGTAAGTTTTAGAATCAGAGGAGCTTTTCCTCTATGTCTGTTATGTGTATACAGGGCAAGATGTCTGTCTTAAACCTGTCATTAATACACAGGAATACGTGCGCACACAATACTGGTCCTCAACTTGAGAAAGAGAGCAGATCCTTCTGTCTCTAGTTCTTCTAATACAAAACAAATTGTTTGAAATTTAACTGTTGTACCCAACATACAGAAAAATCTTCTAAAAATACTTTTATAATGTTAAAAATGTATATTTTAAACCTCAAAATTAGCACGTGAACATTCTGACCTGTTCTGTACTTGGGAGTAATCAACAGGATAAAGCACACTGTTACTGGTGTGAAGGTCAGCTTTCTTTGGGAGCAGTGTTTTTACTTACCTTGAGATCATAAATTACACCTAATTTACACTTGCCTTAGCCATTCCATTCTATTTGAGTGAAGTTTTAGTCAGCTGTAGTGTTCTACCAGTGAATAAGGGGGACAAAGTGCCCTTTTTTTTTTTCTGGACATGGCTTTTGTTGGAAGATGTCCCATGAAAATTACTGAAAGCTGTTTTATTTTTTTTTTTAATACTCTGTGCTGGGCAGTGTGGGCTTAAAGAAAAGGCAAGGGTTGGGGCTTGAAAAGGAAAAATTACATATTGTCTCTCACTGATGAATTAAAGTTCAAAGATTCCTTAGTCTTAATGGGATGATGTTCTGAAACTTTCTGGAAGAGGACTCATAAGCACTACAAAAGTCATGAGAGAAATGGGGTTTGGTGTATTAAATCAGAGTAACTCATTTGTGAGCTGGAGCCTCTCCCTTGGGGGAATCAAGAGTATTCTGTAGTAAACAATGCTCTTCAATAAAGAGAGCATTACATGCTTTGTGTCTTAAAACAAAGCTTATTGTACACATCAGTATTTTCTTATATTTTGCATCTTTGGACAAGAATATATTTTTAATTTTTTCAACCATCCAGAAAGTAAAACTGCTGGATACTGCACAGACAGGACTGGGTGAGAAATGCAGTAAATCTCACTGGGAACTTGTGCTTAGTTAGACAGTTAATGCTGTCTTTGTCAGCAGCTGGTAATGAAGGCCAGTAGAGATGATTTTCAGGGCTTTGTGTCACAGAATGAACACACAAATATACTTAGACACACGTTTCTGAAGGATAAAAAACGATAGCTATGGAAGAGGTACCATCTTAGGTTTTAAATAAAAGGAGTGTGCGGCTTTTAGTAGAGAAAAGATCACTTTTCATGAAGAAATTGGAATTTTTGGAGTGAAGTTAATGTCATGGTTACCTCTAAATGCAGAGGATAAAATAGTGTGACCACCAAAATACAAATTGAAATAGTATTTATAACTTTGGTCTATACTACTTTAAATGTTTCTGTATAACCTAAAAATACTAGACTGTTAGTTACACTTTCATTTTCTTTTCCTAGGTGTGACCTCATTTGAAAGAATGAGTATTGCTTGTTTTAAAAGGGACTGGGATAAATTGAATTGCTGTTCAGAAATGGATATGAAAACATGGCCTGAAAATGTCTGTGTTCCCCTCATCTCTTTATATTTGCGAATGATAGGAATGCTATCCTCTGTTCTTAGATGACAAGATATTTGTGTGTGCATGGAAGGGGGTAATTAAAGGGGTATTTTCTCTTAACAAGACCTTCAGATATGCCACTCGAGTTTATGTTGACAAGCTCAGTTACTGTAAAAGTTGCCTGGACTCTTCCAGGTGTTTGTCAGGTGTCTGAGGTTACAATCCTGCCAGCTTTCCATGTTCCCTAGGAGAAAATACTTTACCTTCAATTTCTCCTTCTTGCTGGCTCTTCTGGGTTTTGCTTTTAGAGGGAAAAACCTTTCCAAATTTTAAGCCAATTGAATGTAGATCAAACTCTGGTTTTGTTTCAGGACTGAGTGGAAAAAAAACCAAAACCAACAGTTATTTTTGCTTTCAACTTGTGTAATAGAGCATGAGCCATGTAAGAACAGTTTATCAAAAAAATGTTCTGCCAGAGGGGCAAAATAGTTTATTTGCTAACACGTGGGTTAGGGGATGGGCAGATGTTCACAGGGTAACATGTGAGCTTAAAACTTTGATGTGTGCCTGGCGTCTGGAGTTGGAAAGATGGTACATCTTGCCTGTGCCTGGTAATTTGAGCCGCTGTCATTTTATCAGCTTGTCTGAATTTCCTCCTGAGTGTAACCCTGGCTGGGGTGCAAAATGAGCAGATCACAAGTGCTGCTGTCCTTGCTACACAAGAACTCTCACAGAACAGCTGATGGACATTTGAAGTCGATGTGACTAGTAAAATGTTGGATTTCCCAAGGGAAACAGGGACCTAAACTAAAACCTTGGATCAATTTTCCATTCTTGTAGATGCAGTCAGTGGTAGCAAGAAGTTTGAAGCTGCCCGTTGGTAGAAACTCTAAATGCTTTCATGCATGATTTGGGCCTCTTGGATGTTCCAGGCTCGTGAGTGTCTCCAGAACCTCTCCTTGTGAGGCTTGGTTTGAAATTTTTCTCTGAAGATTTAACGCGATTTTGGAACAAATCGTAAAATTCATTTCAGACTGTGTATTAAAAGCTTGAATCTTTCTCTTGGTAGGAATTTTGAATATCAAGCTTCAGATCTGAAAACCCAAGCAGTTTATATGTGAAATCATGTGATGGTTGATGCATTGAGGTTTCAGAAACCTGGTCTGTTTTGGTATTAACTGATTATTGTAGAATAGAGATTGTCTCACAGTGAGTTCCACTCACTAAACACATAATGAGTCTAAGGAGCTCTGAAACAACTTCTAGTTTCAGTTTTTCAGATGCTGCTTTAGGGTTTGGAGGATGGGTTTTGTTTCCAAAGAAAAAGACACAGAGAATGTGTTGGGAGAGCTTGATTTGTGTTCTGCAGCCCAGTTGGTGTTCTAGAATTCATTCGTAAAAATAACTTTTCCGAAAAAAAATTATGTGTAGAGCAAATTCCAGGTCTCCTACAGTGTAGCCAACTTCCATGTAAATTCAGAGCGTTTCTGTTGGAAATCCTATATGGTGGTGACATCTCTGTGCAGCCATCAAAATTTGGGATTCCACTGTGCTGTGACTTAATTCTGGTTACCAAGGAAGCTTTTTTTCCCTCTGGGGTCAACTGGTCAGAAAACTGCAGTCTCAGAATTGATATGTTTTTTTCATTTGTTTAAAAACTAATACATTATGCAGATACTTTTTTCTAAACCATCAAACTTCACAGACTCTGGGGAAAAATCCACCCACCAGAATATCTACAGCTGTTACTGCAAAAATTCAGTTTAAACAGGAGACCTGTAAATGTTTCGTGTTCTGGAGTATTGGTGTTACTGTATCCTTCCATCTTTCTGGTTCCAGCTCAGGACTGAAACAGCTTCTCTGAACTGGTGGGTTTTGAGGGGTTATGAACTTCCTTGCTAAGTGTTTCGCCTTTTTGATATTTTTTGCCTGATTTTTTTTTTTTTTTTTAAACAGGTTTGCAGTGTTTTTTTGGTCATTTCTGAGCAGTTTTTGCTGCAAAGCAACAAATGAGTGTGGAGGTGATGGTGGAGAGCAAACAAATTACAATGCAGAGATGTAAAACACGTCAGTTAACTTCTGATTTGTAACTTGGCTTTTATTTGGCTTCAGTGCAAACTCTATTACACAGCTGTTTCAAATTTTGGATTATCTTAATTGCTTTTGTGCTGTCCAAAACATTCCGTTTCTGAGATGCCTCAGGAACCAGACTTGGAATGTCCTTTCCATGATTTTCTTAGCTCGTAGTAGAGTTTGAATTACTAAAGGTTTACTCCAGCTGTTCGCAGAGGTTACCTTGTCCCCTTGCAGCTTGTCACGTACACTTGTGCTGCTGTAATTGGTAGAACCATAGCATTGAAATTATCTGGTTAAATATAGAGCCTCCCTCCTGCTCATGACCCCTTTTTTAAGAGTTATTTTTAATGTGATGATTCCAGTGATCCAGTTTGTAGCACAGCACTGGAGGTGGTGGCTCAGTGGTCAGGCATTTCTAAAACCAGTGTTGGTTTTGGAGGGTAGTGCCATGTTACTGCATTTTTTGTTTTCACTTTAGGATAGCATTTTTGAGACAATTCAGAGGAGGTGAAGAGAACTGTCTATTATTGCAGTAAAGTCATTCAGTTTTGGATTCCTGTTAAAGTAAAATCCAGGGCATACTTAAACAATGAACACCTCAGTGCCAGGAGCCTGTATGTGATGGTTTTTCCCCAGGAAACTCCAAAATACCTCAGGTATCTCAGTGGAAAAAGCTGAAGCAGGGTGGATTGCTGCCTGCAGATCTGGAGCTGCTGCCTCATGAGCTGTTCAATACACAGTTCATGTGCTCTCTTTGCCACTGGATTATTTCCTCCTGGTTTGGTTTTCATGTTCAGAAATCTCTGTCTGTGAGGAGTGAGGATGAGGTTGTGTAAGGGGCTGAGATAAAGACAGCTTCCCCTCTTGCAGGCACTGCAGTAGGTTCCAAAGTGGGAATTTTACTGCGGTTGTTTTACAACCCTAACGCTGCTCTTGGATTGCTGTTAGTTGACAGTGCAGACTAAAAAGGAAGGCATTTTATTTAATATTTCTGCAGCTTTGGATCTTAGTGTCTTTGGGATGATAGAAAAATGCTTACTGGGCAGTCGGAATCTTTGTGGTAACATTTAACTAAACACACATTGGCTTGTTCTCTGCATTGCAGCTGACAGGGCTTTCCTTCCTCTGCTTTCACCTTCTCAATAGGAATATTCTTTAAAGAAGAAATAGTGAAGACAAGTAACTTTTCTTCTATTCCTAACAGAAATAGGCATATTACCCTTGGCTTTTTAGTTGAATAAAACTAAACAAAGCATTTACATTAGACCTAAGAATATTTGACCGTTCAAGAAAAAGCTTGTGTATTGTTCAGTATGTTACTGCAATATCTTAATCTGGAAGGACTAACCATGCATGGAAAAAAGTATACAGAAAAAATTCCAGTTATTTAGAATATTTTTGTCTCTTCCCTCCCTTATGCCCTCAGCCACCAAAATGGATTCTGTGTTTCACAGCATAATTTTGCAATATATGTTTTCTTCAGCAAAGTAAAAAAAAGTAGTGTTCTGGAATATAGTGTACAGTGTTCCACCCTGTTTGTTTTACTGTTGTTATTTATGGGTTTGTTTTGGAAACTGGATCATAGAATTTGTTTTGATGCGTTTTTGTAGACCCTGTTCAAACTGTTTCATGTATGCAGTTGATTTACTGAGCAGCCTCACAAACAGTTGCATCAGGGTGACCAAGGGAATTGTGATCTGCAGCAGGGGAGCCAGTGACTTGAGCAAGTAGGAATTTCCTTTGAAATTTGCTTATCTGCAAAGCCAGTTTGCTATAGGATTTCAACTGTCAGAGGTGTGGGTTGACCTGGTTTTGTGCTGGGGCACTGCAGTGGTTCACCACTTTTACCTCCCTTTTGGCTTCCCAGTTCAGCCATACTCTCCCACGTCAAGAGAACTGTCCTGTGATTGTCCAAGCATGTCATCATCTGCTCTGAAATCAGGATGGAGAAGAGTAACCTGACCTTACTTCCTGTTGGGATAGATTTACAGTGTGCCAGATGCTTTCCAGGGCTACTTTTTTGATCTTTTATGAGCTGTGCCTGCTGCACTTAACAACTGTTACATGTAGTTTCTGTCCCCAGTATGAAATTCCTGACAATATATTTTTGGAGCTCTGGAAGTTCTTGTTTTGACTTTGCCTAGGCCATTGCTGGCTCTTATACACTGGAAGGTGAAGTAGTTAAATGTTCTGTCTGACCTAGAGGACTTGAAAAGATCCAAACTGTGGCCACTAAAATTACATCAAAAGGACCAGGCCTCACAGGGGTGATTTGGTTTCAGGAAGTTATGATGGGCATCAAATACCTTGGAAGAGGAGCTTGCCTGGTAAACTGTTCCACAGACTTAGATCTTTCCAACAAGTCTGAGACTGAGCATAGAAGTTCAGTTAACTGGAAGAATATCAGTAAAATATTTTAACTTAGAAGTCTAAACAGAAGAGCAGCAGCAAGCAAACACGTGTCACTCAGTGGCAAATGTAAATCCTGAGACAGTGGTTGCATCAGGGTGTAGATTCTTTGACATTCAAAACAGAGTGTTCTCCTGCTTTTCGTGTTCTGTTATCCTAGATTGGGAAGATAATTGTTAAGGATTTGTTTTGAAAACTTTTTTAATTAGATCAAGGCTAATTTCATTCAAAATACAATAACTTGTGATAATACAGAAATGGTGAAAACAGCTTAATAATTAGGTGTGTTATCCTTACAGGCTTTGCATCTTTTTGAAGACCTAGTTAGCCTGTGGAATCTGTCACTGGGACACACAGAAGTTTTACCTGCAGTTGGCTGATGCCACTCTTCTGCATGGTTTTCTGTTTAAGCAGATGAGAAAACTGATTCTGCTGAAAAGTAGCCTAATGATTCTGTTTTCAGTTTCTTCCTGTGGAAAAAAAATCCTAATGGTCTTGAACAAAAACTATTTTAGAGCTATTAATACGAATTGTGTTGGTGGACATTCTTGCACAGAGGATTAAAAACTGTTTAAAATTCTTTACAACTATCTTAAGTGATGGAGCTACAGAGAATTACAGTTCTGAATCTTAATAATATTGACAGTGGGGGTTCACAGTCAGGTTTTTGGTATCGTAGTGATAAAGTGGTGATAAGCTCTACCTCAGCCTTCAGTTCAGGTCTCTGGTGTTTGGACTGAAGGAAATGTGCATTGAGAGTGGTTTTCCCCTTAGGAGGAATGTGATTTTCCTTGGAAATTCCATCTAGTCATGAAGACATTGTAATAGCTATAAAAACAAGATGAAAATACTTAACCTCTTGGGAAAATACTTACATTTCAACCCAGAAGACAATTTCTCTCATGTACTCTTTCTACAGGACACTTATGTGCTTGTGTAACATGTTACGGTCTGTGTATTGTAATAATACACTGCATAACTTTGTTAGCACAAGTAGAAAAAAGCTTTGAACTGATTTTTGGCTCTTTATAACAGTATTTTTCTTCTGTTTCAGAGCAAACTTGATGATTACCAGGAACGAATGAACAAGGGAGAGCGTCTGAATCAAGATCAACTGGTAAAAACAATCAAAAAAAAACCCTAATCAGATCTCTGTGAAATTTTGTCGTCTTGGTGGTGAGGAGTTTTGTGCTGCCTCTCTCCTTGTTGAAGCTGGTTCTTAAAGCAGGTTATTGTTTATAGAGCTTGATTCAGCAGCAGTTTTGCAGTTTCAGTAAATAAAAAGCAAGTATCAATTTAAATTCAGTTGTATGGTGCAAACATGTACATTGATACTTCAAGAAATTACCAGATGCTCAGTAATCAACAGTGTTTTGTTGATGATTTTTAATACTGAGAAAGTGAAGGGAAAAACATGTACCCTTCAGCTATTGCAGCTGTTGATACTTAAAAGAATGGGCTGCTTCCCTTGGTCCATGAGATGATTTCATCTTCACTTTGGTTCTGTGCCAGATGAAAACTGAAATATCACAGATCTGTGTATTTTTATTTTATAATGGCCCGTTGTGAAGATAAACCATGATAGAAAACTAACATGTTGAGGGAAGCTCATGTTTTTTTGAAGCCTGACTTGTTAAAAAATTTTTGTTTGGAGAAATACTTTATTTTATCACAGCACAGGGGTAAAACGTCTCAGCCATATCTCCCCTCATTTGATTCTGATCTGATATAATTTCTCAATACTACCAAATGGGTTGAGGAGTTTGGTTTGCTTTGGTGCAAATCAGAGTATCAGGTTTAAGAAGATAGCAAAAGCAAAGATTGCTGGAGAAGGGGACATTATGCTCTGTATATTCTGATTGAGCTCTGACTGGAGACAACAACGTGTTAATTCTCAAACCCTTGAGCAGTTCTGAGCTGCCAGATTGTTCTTTTCCCCCTTTCTCCCAGTTGCTAAGTAAGTTTTTGTCCGGAACTGGCTGCAGCCGAACATGAAAATAGTCCATCATTCATGTGGGCACATAAAGGCATATTTTTATGTATGTTTACAATATCTAAAGAAACTGGAGGCCCCAAGGACATACACAAGTCTTTGATATCTGGGCCAGTGAAAATCTGAATTTGCCTTAACATAGTTGCAGTCCCATTCAGGAATCCTGTGTCTCACTTCAGAAATGAAAAATGTGGGAATTTATTTGTTGGAAGTGTATGTTCTGTTGCTGATGGTTTACATTTGTGGTCTTTCTGGGTTTTTTTAAGGATGCAGTGTCAAAATACCAGGAAGTGACAAATAATCTGGAATTTGCTAAGGAACTGCAGAGGAGTTTTATGGCTCTGAGCCAAGATGTAAGTAAAGATCAAGCATTGCCATGTGGGGTTATCCAAGCACTTTAAACTCTTCCACTGAGGTAGTCACCTCTATTTACAGGGATGAATTGCCCATCATTTCTTGTACCTTTGACTGTTCTATTCTTTATATTAGTTGGTGTCAGATTTTCTGAAGAATTTCTGAGGCACTGCATAAATAAATGTACGGAAACAAAAATAATGTCATTTTTTGACACAACACAAGTGTTGAAAACAGTGTGATCACAGAACAGATCTGTCATGCAACATTAAATATAGTCACTTGCTACCATTTTCTTTAATGGATTTCATAGGGTTTTCATTTCTTAATAACACAATCTGAAACTACAATATGGGACAATTAATACTGTTTTTGTAAAGGATAAATTAATTGGGTACTATGAAATAGGTAGTCTTTTGGGTTAGTGTTTAATCAAGGATGTGAAATAAAATATGATCGAGAATTAAATTCGTAAAGGTTGGGAGTTCTGGAGGGAGCAGCAGCATTGGAGAAATTGATTGTGTAGTGGATGTTAAGGCAGCTGACTGCTCTAATGAGTGTATTCAGCTTGTGAACAGGCTGTGGTAATTTGAAGGGCAGCAGCATCCTTGTGTTATCAGATGCTTTCTACATTGGTTGTGGCTGTAAAATAATTTGTAGGACTAAGCCAACCTGTTCGTTTATTTTCTGGCATCACAGTTCCATCTGTATTCATGGAATGTTAGTAATGGAGAATGTTCTTTTCTGGACAAATCTGTCCCGAAGTGTTTCCCTGGTCACTGACTGCTAAAAGAAGCCAGTGAATGCAGGAGTACCAGATTGGTGCTTTGCTTTCAAACGTGGTTGCAGTTTTTCTTGACTGGAGTTAGTTCACATAATAGTTGATTTTAAGATACGTCTTTGATTTTAAAAAATGAAATTTAGATGTTTCAAAGTGAGAAAGTTATTGTCACAATAGATCTTTTGGAAGATAATATTAAATTTACAAAGTAAACCAGCTGAATTTGGGATGCTGATGCATGGATTAAGATGAGGAATGGAAGAAACATTCTGTGGGTTCAGAGTGGTGTTGCATTTAGACCTGTGCTGTGGAAGGTTCAGCGCAGAGCTCAAGGCTGATGATATGATGTGTAATCCACTCCCTCCCTGCATCCATGCTCTTCGCACTGGGAATGCTGCAGTGGATGCACATGCTTGTTCCTTGGGATGTCTGACTGGGGATCTCACGTCCCAGAATTTGTTGAAATCCTTTTCTGAACTTGCTGATCCTGTCTATCTCCCCGGCCTTTCATGGCAAAACATTCCATGAGTTCCCTCCCGTGATGCGTGAAAAAAACAAAGAGTACTTTTGTTTATCTGTTTTAAGCTGATTTCCTGGTAGTTCCAATGAATGGGATATGGTGAATAACCTCTCTGTTCCTGTTCCCTGTGTGGCCATTGTAAAAAATCTGGATCACCCAAGCCCTTCCAAATGGAAGAACCCAACACCTGGGCTCTGCTCTTGCCCAGTGGAAGAACCCAACACTTAGGCTTTTCCCCGTCGTCTGTACCTTTTCTTATCAATTAAAGACATTTCCATATTGTTTTTCCCTTGGGTCCATTCCAGATCCAGAAAACAATAAAGAAGACAGCTCGTAGGGAGCAGCTGATGCGAGAGGAGGCTGAGCAGAAGCGTTTAAAGACTGTGCTGGAGCTGCAGTTTATTCTGGAGAAGTTGGGTGATGATGAAGTGCGCAGTGACCTCAAACAAGGATCCAATGGGGTGCCAGTGCTGACAGAGGAGGAACTGACAATGCTGGATGAGTTTTACAAGCTGGTTTACCCTGAACGAGACATGAACATGAGGTAGGGTTACAGCGATGTGCTTCTCTTCCTAATTGCCAGTCACTTAACAACGTATTTAGTGTGGTAATTTAAAGACTCTGTAAGAAATTAACTCTCATTAATTAATTTTTAAGGTTGAGTGAGCAGTATGAGCAAGCATCTGTTCACCTGTGGGACTTACTGGAAGGGAAGGAAAAACCAGTTTGTGGAACAACCTGTAAGTACAGTCTCTGCATGAAGAGACAGCACACTGAATTTGTGCCTTAAGTAAAACACACATCTGATGTAAGAGAACTTGTGCGGTTAATTACCTCTGAGTTTTCAGAGTACTACTTTTTCTCAGCTCTTAGGTAGACTGTAACAGTGACTTGTGAAGTTGAGACTCAGTCTGTGGTTTTTTTCTTTTTACACTGGCTCAGCATTACTCAGTATCGAAGCTCAGGCTATTCCTGCTATTTCAGCAGTACTCTGCTGGTGCTCAGTAACAGTTCTTAGTTTTCTGCAAAACTGGGCGTTAACCAGGAGCTTTGTCAATGATAGACCTAATACATAAACTGGCATGGCCTTCCTTAGTGAGATATTCTCTCCCCCTTGGCTCCTGCAAAAAGTGTTGTGGTTTTGCCCTTTTTTCACTGATTAGCTGCAGATGAGGGTGTGACCATGCCAGCCGACTACTTTTTTATGGAAATAATTCCCAAATAGCTGGTGTAGGCAGCCAGTGATGCTGCTTTGCCAATGGGGCCAATGTCTTTTGGGTTATGATACCCCAGCATTCATCTGAAGAACTGAGGGCAAGTGTTATTTGCTTACAAAAGTTTTTTTTAGCCACTTCACCTCAGAAAAAGAACCCTCCTGAATCACATGGTAGCTATGTACATTTGTTTATAGTGACAGTTGTTTTGTAAGAAATTGTCTTAAAATTATATTTTTAAGTAACAGGAATAAAAGTCTAGAATTAAATTCATAAACATGACCTCACTGAAGTGTTACACAAATCCTCTGAAGAGTTATATGTGCTCTTAAGATCCTCCTTGCCCTTCAGATTTTTCCGAACGACAGTGGATTATTTATGGGTTTATCAAATGTGATCTAGTAAGAGAAGAAACCCTGGACCAGTAGTGGTCATGGACTGGCTTGGGGCAGCAACATCTTCCCAGCAAAAGGGTCATAAAATGTACGTGCGATCTTGGGGAAGGACAGAAGGAGATAATGAGGACTGAAGTGGTGCTGATGTTTCCCTGTTCCATTTTTCCAGATAAAGCACTGAAGGAGGTTGTTGAACGGATTCTTCAGACCAGTTACTTCGACAGCACCCACAACCACCAGAATGGGCTGTGTGAGGAAGAGGAGGCAGCACCTGCACCTGCAGTAGAAGACACTGCAGCAGAGGCTGGTGAGAGGGGGGAGATGCCTTGTGACTTATACATGTGTGTTGTTGTGTCTTGTCTGCAGTCCTCAGAGTGATTCAGTTGCAAATGCAGTGTTCATCTCTAGTACTGAAATCATCCAAGATAAAAGTTCTGGTTGCCTGAGGCTTTTCCCATTTTTCAGTGGTTCCCACAGTTTAAGCTGTGTTAGAAGGGAGCAGTTTTTAAAGCAGACAATGTCATTATATACTTTAAAAAACATAGGAATGTTGTATCCAATTTCAAGATAAAAATCCAGGACGTTTTTCCCTTTGGTGGAGGAGGCATAGCTGAACATAACTCTCCGTAGCAAGGATTAATGTGTTGGGTTTTTTTTCTTTTTAATTCAAAGCTCTAAGAATATTTGTTACTACTAATTCTCTGTTAATGCCCATGACATTTCTTCTTTATTCTGAGACACAAGATGTTCTCATCTAACTTTGTATCTTCTTGGTCTGTAACATGAGGGTGGATAGGGTCTTTAGTGGTTTTGGTTTGGGTTTTGTTTACTTGGGTTTTTCCCACATGAATGGTTTATTTCTTCCAGAACCTGATCCAGTGGAAGAATTTACTGAACCAAGTGAAGTTGAATCAACTGAGGTATTACTCACTGAAAGACTGTCATTTTGTGTACCTTTAATGCCACTTACTTTTACTTTCATACCCTTTCTTATTTTTATTTTAGTATGTAAACAGACAATTCATGGCAGAGACTCAGTTCAGCAGTAGTGAGAAGGAACAGGTAGATGAGTGGACAGTTGAAACGGTTGAGGTAAGATCTTGTGTACCGCAGGTAAAATTGCAATCCCTGTTTCTGCTGGCTCACAATTCATGATAGGTTTTAGTATTGCATCCCTTCTCCCCCAGTATATAAACGAATACATATATTTAAGTAGGCCTGGGTTCACTACTTGATTCTTTAATTACATACTTAGCTCAGGAGTACCTAAAATAAAAAGAAATAAAACCAATTTAGTCTGGTTAAGTGTGCAAAGAATGTGCTTTTCTTCATTAGTGGCTTGCTTGGGAGAACAGGGCTCTAAAGTCTTAGGCTTAGAAGGACTTTAAAGACTTTTTTTTAAGTCTTTTTTTCTTTTTGGAGAACTTAGCTGCAAATGTAGAACTTGAAAGTTTATCTACCCAGCTGCTGGTGTAGGTGTGCTTTCATTGAGCAGGTCCCTGGAGAGGGAGCTGAAAATGAGCAACTCAACTAATACTTATTCCAGATTGTTTATGTGCATAATTTGATGTTAAAATATGCTTTTACACACATCTCTGCTTCCCAGAACTGCAGTTCTTCGGGTATTTTACTTGTTACTACTTTGCACTTGAGTGACTGTTCCTTTGTGGTGTTTGTGGTGCACTGGTGTTGGGATCCATTCCCAGTTTACTGATTTACACTCAGATTTTGCTACACGTACAAGTCCATTATTTTATGGCACTGGAATTTGTGTTCCTCATGTATGGGAAAGGATAAGCCCCATGTTTGGTATGTTGGAGCTTAAGTTGTATCTATCTGTTAAAAACAAGTATGAGCAGCTTCTTTCAGGTGCTAGAGAGTTAATTTTTGATTGATTTTAGCTTTCTGCAGCAGCACATTACAGATGGTCAGGTTTTTAGACTTCCTTGGTGCCTTTGGGCTGATTTTAAGTGTAAGAGTGGAATAAGTGTACATCATCTCGTGAAGTGCTGAAAAAACACTATAGCTGTTTTGATCTGATACACTGATCTGGCTGGTTTTACATTGAGTCTGGCTGAAATTTCTGTTTCACAGTGTTGAAAACCACTAAGAGATTTAATAATACTGAGGACAGGTGTGAGGCTTCTAGAACTAAGTAGACAGCTTTGCCATGTTACATGAAGGAGTTGGGTAGTTTCTTGTCATAGTATTTCATTCCCTTACTCTAAGAAGAACTAGAATACCACTGCTTTTGATTGTGTTTTAAGAATGATATTTAAAAACTGAAGAAACCCTCCAAACCCACACATTAAAGTCATTCTTGATTGGAGTATTCTTAGAAGGCACAGCATTTTAAAATTAATGATTGATCGGCTTCAGTTATACCCATTTTATATCTATGTTTCTACCAGCTGTCCAGAGTGGTTCAGTTCTTAATATAAGAAGTACAGATGAAGACATAATTCAGGTTGTAGTTTGGTATCAGACAGATTTCAGAAATTCATAATTTCCTAGTCAGCTGAATCTGGTATTGGATCAGCTTTGTTTTCATAGGACAATACAAAGAATGTGTGCTTCAATTGCCCTTTCTGTCCCAGTATCTTGGACAGTAGAAGGCAATAATTTAGAAAAAGTTAAAGTTGAAGCCTCTTTCTTCATAATTAAGAACCTTATTTTCTCAACTATAACACAAAAAATGGAAATGGAGAATATCTGCCTGTAAAATTATTCTTGCTGGCACCATAGTCTCCTTTCTCAGCTGCGTTTTCCTTTGGTAAGACCATGACACAAAACATACACTGATAGCTGTGAATTTTGAAATCTATAAGAGAACGTTGCTCAGAGGATCTTTCTCCCTAATTGTTCAGGAAAGGGGAGGGTATCATAAACTCCTCTCCTTTTCAGTAACCCTCAAGTAAATGTGATACAGTCTGGATTTCTGAAACACGGTGGTGTTTCTAATTTGGGAAATGATAATGTCTTCACAAGGATGTTTGTTATATGGGCCTTCCATAAGTTTTAAACTAAACTTGTGAATTTTCCAAGTGTATTTGGATTATATGATGTTATCATTTTGATGAAGATATCCTTTATTGGTAATAGTGTTTATGGAGGTCTTTTATTGTTGTCTTGTGGGGTTTTAATTTTTTTTAACTGCTTCTTCTGTAATAAGTACTTGAGCCTGGTTGTACACAAAGTTCTCTGTGTCTTAGATTGTGGAACTTTGGTTGGATGGACTTCGTGTAGAGTTCAAAACTGTTCTCAGACTGGCAAAACACAGGTTCATTCTGTCAGTTTGTGATATCATTAAACCTGTGGTTTTACCTTTCCTGCTCTCTTTGGCCCCTGTCAGTCTCCTTGCATTCTGTCTGGCAGCTGTGCCTGCTGACAAGGTTAACTTACTCCACACAACTTGAAATTTGTTTGGTAGTTTCATCCTAGTGTGGTTGTACTAGGTCAGAGTACCTGGTAGTGCTAATAAAGATGAAGAAATAGATGCTAAACTGTTCCTTTTGACATTAAAAAAAGAGGATTGAAAAAGATAATGTAAAATATAAAACACCATCTGAAGTTACTACTGTATTATTTGTGAAAAAGGAAAATTTCAGATATTTTTTTCACTGTTGTGTGTTCTTGATGATTCTGTCAACTCTTTTTTTTCTTAAAAGATAGAGAATTGTTGTGAATGACTTGGACTCGCTAAGTTAGTGCCCAGATAATTGAGAGTATTTTTGGTAACAGCTATGCAGGTGATAAGTAACTGCTGGTTTTACCACTCAGGTTTCACCTAATTATCTGGCTTGCACTTTTTCTTCAGTTTTTAAACTTTGTAATGTGCAAAAGGTCTATATATGTGCTCTAGATACTTTTTTTTCCACTCACAGGGCTTAATTCTTACTTTGGAAACAGTCCATAATGTGAAACTCAGGGACTGTGTGATATACCAGAGTTGTGCTTGGTTTCCATTGTGGACTGCCTCAGGGTGTATTTTTCATGGGAATTGTCAAATTGCTTCTCTGTGGACTGCTACTTGTGGTGCTTTGGGTCTGAAGGGAATCTCGAAGAGGACTGTAGGTTGTGGTTAGCTTTTAGTTTTGTTCAGATTTTCTGTTAGGGATTTGCTCAAGGAACAGGCCATTGAAGTTGGTGAGGCACGTGCAGAATGCTATGTACAAACAGAACAAGGATTCCAAGGATTTGCAAATGTGGGCAAGCAGTAGGAATACTGGAAGATGCTGTAGGTTTCTAGGAGAAAATAATGTTCAGGCTTTGAGGGTGGATAGTGGCAGTGTGAGGCTTCAAGTTCAGACCTTTCTTAGAGGACTGGTCTAAAATAGGACTGGTTTGTTAATTGTCGTGACTGCTGTACAGAAATTTGTCTTCTGCACTTCTAATAAGAAACCAGATATTTTTCATCAGTAGTTTGAACTTTCAGGTGCGTGTATGTTAATGTTTATCCTGTGTAAGTAAGTTTTAAGACTTAGCTGTTTATCTGGAGGATTATTAATATTAGAAGCTCACTGAAATAGAGAAGCAATAAACAAGTTATTGACGATATTTTTAAAGGTAATTTGTTGACATTGAAAATGGCACTTCTGAATTATGGGAGCTGCCTAAAGAGCAGTTTAGGGACTGGTTAGAGCCATCAAAGTGCAGCTTGACCATCCTTGTGGCTGTCTGTTTTCAAAATATTTGCTGATGGATGTTTGAGGTGCTCATGTTGTCCAGCTTTGCTGGTTGCTCTGCTGTCTGATCAGGTGCTATCTGAAAGCCCATTGCAGTTTGTTCCTTTGTTGATGTTTGCCACTTTGGAATATGTCTGGTAAATCTGAGCTTTCTTATGCACTGTGAGCTGTGCTTCTGCTTCTGGGCTTCTGATGTCCCCCCACGGTGCTGGCAATCCTTGTCATGCAATGCTGCCTGCTGTTCCTGAGACGGTAAATGAGGGAGCTAGGATAACAGTGGCTGTGAAAATTGAACATTTTGCAGTCTTGAGAACAACCAAAAAATTCTCACTCCACTTACATTTACCAAAAAGCTATGAGAAAATAATTGTTCCCCGTTTGTGCATATTTCTGAAGCTTACTCAGTTCCTTTAAATTTCCAAATGCTGATAAATTGCTGTCTCAAATCCTGCTCTAAAAAAATACATGGAATATTGAACAAATACTTTTTTCATGGGGAAAAGAGTAGATGGAGGTAAAAAAGAGCAGAGTCTGAATTCTGTAATCCTGTGAGTGCTCAGCTGAGTAGCTGGCCACCAGTACTGACCTGTCTGTAGGATGTGGTATTGTCCTTCAGCACCACTACAGTAATTCCGTCATCTATAACCAGTTAGGCAATAGCCAGAAGTGCCAAGAACTCCTGAGTCGCTTGAGTGCAGTGCTGCCATGAGCTGAAATTGCAGTTGGTTGTTGTCTCTTGTTAGGTTGTAAATTCCCTGCAGCAACAGACACAGGCGACATCTCCTCCCGTCCCGGAACCTCATACGCTCACTGCTGTGGCTCAGGCAGACCCCCTGGTCAGGAGACAGCGAGTACAGGACCTCATGGCACAGATGCAAGGCCCCTACAACTTCATGCAGGTATTTCTGTACTCTAAATGTTTGTGTGTTTAACCCACAGCAATGTGTATTTGATTTATTTTTTTTTTCTCCCCAGGACTCGATGCTAGAATTTGAGAACCAAACACTTGATCCTGCCATTGTATCTGCACAGCCCATGAACCCAGCACAGAGTTTGGACATGCCACAAATGGTTTGCCCTCCAGGTTTGTAATGGTAAATCCTAAACATAAATACTGGGGAAGCCTGCAAGTCATCTCTTAGAAATGCTTTGGTTACTGCTGCATAGTAAAAGGGTCAACGCAAGTAAAAGTACAATCCTGTTACAGTGTGTTTTTCTCAGAAATGTGATTGTACTGTTTTTAGACTTCAGTTCTCACTTGCTTATCGGTTTTCCTTGGAAATATGGAACATCTAAATCTTTTTTGGATTTGCTTTGGATTATTTTGGACAACTAGGAAAAATAGCCTTTGTGTGGAAACAGGAATTGGTAATTTAAGTATAGCTTTGCCATCCTAAAGGCATCATGATCAGCTCTCACATAACTGATCAGAGAAGACAGTAATGCTATTCTGTAAAAGGTTTGATTTTACTATGTAATAAGTGAAATTATTTTCCTCCAGTTCATGCCGAGTCAAGACTTGCCCAGCCTACCCCAGTTCCTGTGCAACCAGAAGCTACACAGGTAAAATGTTTAGTAAATTCTGGTTTGGATTTGAGTTTGATACTAGACGTAATTGGAGTTATAAAAGGATTTATTTCCTAACTACATGAGAAACTCAAACAAAAAGCTGAAGTTCCAAATTTGGGAAATTGATGATCTCCATTGTTGCTTACAAGCATTACTAGTTCCTAGTTTCATTCTCTGCAGACATTGGAGATTTCCAGTAATGAGATGTTATCTTTGTTTAGTAGTGTTGTCTTTCATGTTAAGCCATGTGTAGTAATACTTTCAGCTCAGCTAGAAGCAGGTGGTTTGTTATTTATTTCCAACAGAAATCACTTGGTTACAGGGCAGCCTGTGTCATTCAAGTGAGTGTCAGAGCACAAATAGATCTAATGCATTAACTATAGAGTTTGTGTTGTGTTTGATTACTGCCAGTTGCTTGCTTGGCTTGAGATTCTATCCTGGAGTTGTAGAGCAGTCAGCATGAGTTGAATGCTGTTTTCAGTTGAGCTTTAAGTAGGATCTCCTAAACTTGATTCTGCATTGCACAAATGAAGTAGTCACCTTCTTGTTAAAATGTTTCAGTTGTCTGGTGATAAAGAACTTCCTGATTTTGTATTAAGCATGTGTGGCATCTCTGAGGACTCTGCTGGTCTCATAATTGGACTGATCCCTGTAGGTATTTGCAAACCAAAAAAAAATCTGGATAGATGATGGATCTCACAGTGCAGGCAGTATAAATTGATTCCTTTGGCTTGTCCAGATTAGGTCTGCAAGGTTTAAGTCACTCATTGATATAGAAACAGGAGTGAGGGAGTTATTTCTTGAGTTTCCTCTGTATGGACCTCCTGAAGTGCTGGTGCTCTCCACAGTTTTGTTGTTTTGTATGAGTAGAATAAATTTTTGGGCAGAAGGTTTTCTCTGCACTACATTTTTATTGTACTGTTAGGTGATGTCTGACTTAATCCAATTGATTTTTTTTTTCTTATTTCCCTTACCTCAACCAGTGCTGCCAATGATTCTCTTGAGGACCTTGCAAGCAGTAGCTAAACTTACTCTTGGCTTTGGAACATTCCAGTGTAATGTGAACACTCCCTCAGTTGTTATCCGTTGCCTCTTAAACTCCCCAGTACAGCCTTTAATGCAAGGTCTTCTGCTTTGCTGGCTGGAGTTTTCCTTGGGCTCTCTTATGTGGGAGCAGAGCTTGTAAAATGTAAAATTCAGGCCATTGGAAGCCAGCCCTTGTCCACTCGTGTTTGAGCTTGGATATGTGTCATGTTAGAATGTTGGCATTAAAAAGTAATTAATTTCTACTAGTTGTGAAGATCTACTGGCTCACAGACTAGAGAGTACCATCCATTCAGGAGTTCTCTGATACTTTTTACAAAACTGTGTGTGAGCATCAGCTGACTTCTGGGGGCTTTGGGGTTTATTTTGTCAGGTTCCCTTGGTTTCTTCTACAAGTGAGGGATATACAGCTTCCCAACCCATGTATCAGCCTTCTCACACAGCAGAGCAACGGCCACAGAAAGAATCAATTGACCAGATTCAGGCAAGTCAGGTTTCACAGGGGTGGGAAGAACTCTGATTGCAGGTGACATCAAATGTTAGTCTATGTTTCTTCGTAATTAACATTATTTTTAGTTGCCTATTGATAGAGCCACTTCAGTTCCCTATAATTTCAAAATTCTGAGCCTGTCTCTGACCAGTAAGTCCTGCATAGTAAGACTTTTCATTTGGAAGCTTGTTTGTTTAGTTAGATGCAGCATGCCAACATCAGCATGGGAGCATCAATGTTGTTTGCTTAGGAAATGAGATTTTTTTTTTTTCACATTGGCCTGCAGTTAGCCTGGAAACTTCTTCATGTCCCCCTCTAGTTTTTTTCTAGTTGTCTTTCAAGTTAATGAGGGAGAAGATAGTTAGGTTTTCCTTCTCATTATGCTGTTGTGAATGAGAGTGTTGAGCTGAAGTAGAAAACAGTCACTTGTAGAGGTGAAGCTGAGGTATTGCCATTCTTTTTTAAGCAAAGTTTTTTAAGTTAAATTTTTGGTACCTCAAGAGTTGCTAAAATGTTGTTTGTTTCAATTATTAGGCTTCAATGTCTCTGAATGCAGACCAGACCCCATCCTCATCATCACTTCCCACTGCATCCCAGCCGCAGGTGTTCCAGGCTGGATCCAGCAAGCCTTTGCATAGCAGCGGAATCAATGTCAATGCAGCTCCATTCCAATCCATGCAAACAGTGAGTAGGAAATCAATACTGGATCCCTTTGTTCAGTACTCATTCATTGTGGTGAAGTTAGTTGTGTAGCTACCTATGATAGTCTGGTTATTCACATTTCTCAGACTTTGATGCTTCTCTACATGATACAGTGAAGAGCTGTAAAAATTAATTTCTGCTCTTACAGGTATTCAACATGAATGCACCTGTTCCTCCTGTTAATGAGCCAGAAACCCTTAAGCAGCAAAACCAATACCAGGCCAGTTACAACCAGAGTTTCTCCAATCAACCTCACCAAGTAGAACAATCTGATCTTCAGCAAGAACAACTCCAGACAGGTAAAATTCTTGTTGCTTTGGTAGAGCAGGTGATAGGTCTAAGTCCTAGGTGATGGAGCAAAACATGTCACAGGTCCCCTTGCAAACCTTTCCCCTGAGCAGTACCAGGTTTTGTTACTCTGTCTGGGTTTGAATATCCAACAGGGAGTGAAATTCAGTATATCTACCTCCAGCTGTTAAGCCGCTTGACTGAGGTTTATATGGGTTAAAAAAAAAAAAAAAACAAACATGAATAGGATTATTCTGAAGATGAACGCAGTAGAGTGAAGATCTGGAATCTTTTGCTGAAACCAGTGAGACATGGTTTGAATTCAGCAGGCAAAATGTTTTCCAGGTTAGCAGCTTAAAAAAAAAAAGTCCCTGTCCAGAGCTGCTTTTCTCTTAGCACTGCCTTCACTTTCCACTGAAGTGCTAACAAGTACTGGATGTAAAATAAGGAGAAAGAGCCTCACCCTTTTCCTCTGTAACCGAATCTTGGGTTTAAAGAGAGATATGTGGGAACATAAAGAAATCCAGACTTCTGTACTTTTTTTTTCTCCCAATTCTTCTGCAGTGGTTGGTACCTACCACGGTTCACCAGACCAGAGTCACCAAGTGGCAGGAAACCACCAGCAGCCTCCCCAGCAGAACACTGGATTTCCCAGGAACAGCCAGCCTTACTACAACAGCCGAGGGGTGTCACGGGGAGGACCCCGTGGGGCCCGGGGCCTCATGAACGGTTACAGGGGCCCAGCAAATGGATTCAGAGGTGAGCAGCTCTCCGAAACCCTCATTGACTTCTGCTTGCATCTGGAGGAACACTAGGTCAGGATAGCAAGTGTTAAACTGACCTGCTGTTGTGAGACTGGGAGAGTATCTCTGTGAGACAGTGAAGCTTGTAGTAAAAGTCTTATTTGCTTTAGGTAATCAACTTAAAATTTCAGTGTGTGTTTGGACCTCTATTACAATACAATATTAAGATCTTCTGCAAGTATAAGCAAAGAAATATCCAGCCATCAAGCAAGGAATTCGGATGCCAGTTGATATTTCAGAAATGCTTTTTATTTCCATAAGTGGACATTATAGTTCTGTGTTTCATCAGAATGAGAATAGGCTGGCTTATGTAGAACTACAAGAGCACAATTGTCCAAAAATTACTAGGCCAAGGGAATTAACGGGACTGGAGGAATGATACTGTGCTTCTGGATGGATGAGAGAATGTTCATGATCCCTGGACCTTATATGCGTGGTTGAAAAGGTTACAAAGAGATCTGTGTTAGAACAGGAGAGAGATGGTTTCTTTGTGAGGTGTTCTGGGATTATTTACGGACATAGGTACTGTTTTCCATGTTCCCTTCCCCTCCTGTGGCTGGGCAGTAGAGAAGAAACCAATGTAATAAAAATACAACTGATTGAAGTGTGAATGCAGTAATTACAGCTGGGACATTTAGATCCTACCTAATACCATGTTCAGCTCTGGACCAAACCTCAGATTACTCTGAGAAATGCCCTGAATTCTGCCTCCTCCCAGTCCTTACCAGGTGTTCATTCTCATTTCTTGTAATACATTAGCCCTGATGTTGGAGGCATTTGCTTGACTTACAGGTAAACAGCCCTTGCTAAGGAGATGGTGTTTTTTAAGGTTTAGGTAAAAAGCTATTACTGCTTTTCTTTCCAAAGTAGCAGAAGGTCAAATATTAAGTGCAACTTCGATTTGCAAGTGAAAGACTTGTGCCCTGTTCCCTAGGGGGATACGATGGCTACCGTCCTTCCTTTTCCAACACTCCAAACAGTGGCTACACACAGCCCCAGTTCAATACTCCTCGGGATTACTCAAACTACCAGCGGGTAAGCTACCGGGGCGGGGCGGGGAGAGGAGAGAAATACCTGTCAAAAGCACTCAAAGCTGTTAGTGACAACTTCCTCTGGGACTTCTTTTATTGTTCAGGAAGAAAAGTGCCTCTGTATAGTTTGGAAAAGTTGAACACTAAATACATCTATATATATTTCTTAGTTATATTGAGCAACACATCCTGTAATTGGAGAGAGCATTTGTCACTGCACGTTTTATTACAGCTGCTAGGCACTAGTGGAAATAAGAATTTATTTTTCTAAGATGATTTTAAACTCATAAAATGTTGCATGTTGAAGTTTCAGGTGTTTGTCAGTGCATATTGTTCTAAAAGATCCTTATTTTTGCTGGCAGTTAGTAACAGAATGCTCAGGTTTTATATTGTAACTTTTCTAATTTCTTTGCTTCAGGATGGATATCAACAGAATTTCAAACGTGGCTCTGGACAAAGTGGACCTCGGGGAGCTCCTAGAGGTAATTTCTTGAGTAGCGAATAATTGATTTGAGTTGACTGGAAGTTTCTGAGCCAACTTTTAAAGTTCTGGACTTGAAAAGCAGCTTCACTCGTTACTTAGCGGCTCACAATTAAGAATAAACTGACTTACCTCTGACCTCATAGCTGACCCTGCTGACTTGAATTACTGAGATGCTGTGAACGGGTGGTGGAAGTTAGTTGACTGTTGAATGAGGAATTCTTGGAAAAGAAGTTAAAACAACAATTCCTGTTGACTGTTAGATATAGCAGAACTGTCTTTTATAAATGAAAGCCGTAGAGAACAAACCCAGCAGACATAATGAGGCTGTAGTTAAGCTTCTAAATTTTGTTTTCATCACTACTTCCTCAGGTCTTTATTAGTACATTTTTGGTGATGAGACTGTGTTCTTTCTCAGTACAGAATTGCCATGACTGCCTTGTCTCTGAGGGCAGCTGAATGCTGTGCATCTGTGAAACCCTGCTGGTAGTTCAGGTTTGAAGGGTTCTGTCCCTGTCTTGGTGCTGAAAGCACTGAGGTGTGGAGCTGAGGCCACTGGAGTTCAGTCCAACACTGGGCTGTGGTGAAGCTGAGAGCATGTTTTAGGAAGCACAACAAAGCCTGAGTTCAGACCAGAAGATTTAGGACTATTTTTAAACAAACCAGATTTCCTGCAGAATTCAGCCCCTTTTCTGTTTGTTTTCTAGGTCGTGGAGGGCCCCCCAGACCAAACAGAGGGATGCCTCAGATGAATGCTCAGCAAGTGAATTAAACACATTCACAGGATTCTGTTCAACGCCAAAAACATGCTGGCCAGTGTACAATACATGTTACCAGAAGAGTTATTATCTATTTGTTCTCCCTTACAGGAAGTTTATTGTAAAGGGACTATTTTCATTACCCATAATGACAGGACTACAGTTGCCAGCTTTATATTCCCTGGATATTGAAAGGATCGAAACAACCTTTACTCTGCATGTTCTGTCTTAAGCATCATCTTGAGCCTTGCACATGAGATTCAGATTCCTCACCCTTGCTAAGAGTAAGGCAAAAAAGGCAATTTTCAGGGTGATCCAGTCTCCATAGTTAACTGAAGTGGCAGGGAAAAAGCAAAGACTCACTTCTGACATTTAAAAGTGATTTAACAAATTCAGATAAAATCTGCACATCCATAAAGATTTACTGTGGTGGCAGTTGACAAAACTTAATGTTCCCATGAAAGGATGGAAAAGGTGTAGTGTGGCTTGGTAGAATAACTGCATTTCAGCTTTTTCATACTAAATTGAAGCACTGAACAGTTCAAGATGTGTAGTGATGCAGTTATCCTAAATAGACAGGTGGGCTTAGAGGCAGTTTGTGACAAAGAAGAGGCACCCTTAACGGCAGCACTCCTCATCACCAGGGCCCTGATTCCTGTGGCTAAGGAGTTGAGCGCTTGCATAACTGCTAATGTAACTGTGTAATTACTTATTTTTAGGAGACAAAGTGAAAAACAAAAAGAAGCTTTGATTTGGCACTTGGACAAAATTTTGCAACAGATCTGAGCTATAATCTGGATGGCCACTGTATATTTGATGTGAAGTATTTAGATATCTCTTTGAAACACTTTTAAGTTTCTTTGATAGCAATGACTTTTGTAAGGATTGGTATTCTCTATCATTCCTTATGACTTGCACATTGTCTGTCACTAATACTTGACTTTGCTGTATTATCACCTAAATAACTGATGCCGGTACTGATGGAAATTCCTAATGGATAATCATAACACTTTTGGTCACATGTCCTTTTGTCTTTTCTGCAGCCTTGAAGGTTTTAAGAAATCTCAAATGCCCACTGCTGCTGCCCTTCCAGTTGCTATCTTTTGAAAAGCACCAGTCTGTGTTTGAGTTGATTTCCCCTTTTCAGGGAAATGACAGCCAGCAGTTACAGTTCTGATGGTATAAGCAAGATAAATAAAACATGTTTATAAAAATTGTATCCTGGAACACTGGTTTTCAACGGCTGAAAACAGATTCAATGTGCTGGGGTGACATTTCATAAGGTTTTTTTTTCTTTGTTTGTTTTTTTCCCTGATAGTCTCTTTTTCCTGACTAGATGTAAACCCTCCTGTTTTTCCTCTACTAGCTGTGACTTCTGGGAAACTTTTATATTTGATGGACTCTTCCTTTTTTTTTTCATCAAGGCAGTGATGTATGAAAGAAATGGCATAAGCCTGGAAGCTGGAAAATACCAAGTCTTATTCAAGTGTTACTGCATCCTTGTGGTATAATCTTTGGAAAAATCACTTGTGCCTGCCTTTTGCGCACATGCACTCTCTCTGCAGTGGGGAGAATATTTTGATAGCTGCCTCCATAGAGGTGTTGGTAGTTCTGTTGCATTCTATAGCACCTGCAAGAAGAAAAGTGCTATATTATATGTTAAGTATTGCTTATCAAATAATTCCTACCTGTGGAAAGGTGAAATTAAGGAACAGCTGCGTGGTGTTTAACTGTTCTGTACAAAACTGAAGGTTGTTTTCACTCAGAGGGTCATTTCTACTTTGTATCACAACTGAACTTCCAGAACTTGCAGTCAGATACTTTTGACTTCATTGTGAAACAGTCTGGAACTCCATACAAATAGGTGGGATATCTCTTTTCCATGTCCTGTGTGAAGAGCACAAATGAAAAATGTTTTCACTGCAGGAAGTGATAAGCTTGTGAAGACTATATTCCACACCAGGCATCCTGAAACGAGGATGATGTCTGGAAGCAGCAGTTTGAGTCAAGGCCTAGAACATTCCTAAACTGCAGTCTGGTGAGAAGTTGCTGTTCTGTGTCTTTTTTTAGGAAGCTATTACTGACATAATAGTCCCAACTGTTTTTTTAACTGGAAAAAAATAAAAAGACAAACCTTTTAATGTTGAACTGATGTAGGAAAACAGTGAATTCTTTTAATTATTTTATTTTTCTTCGTGCATCAGCTTACTTTTAAATGGTTGGTAGAACACAAGCTGCTCCGCTTTCTCCATTGCACACCAAATGCTCCTTAAAGAACTAAGTGTAGTTTGTAAGTAAACGTGCACATACTTCACTGAATAGA